>CAUYSK010090604.1:0-120371 GCA_963575035.1 Avahi laniger | reverse complement strand
CGACACAGGGAGGAA
This sequence comes from Avahi laniger, assembly GCA_963575035.1. Taxonomy (NCBI): domain Eukaryota; kingdom Metazoa; phylum Chordata; class Mammalia; order Primates; family Indriidae; genus Avahi; species Avahi laniger. The sequence goes on along the minus strand of CAUYSK010090604.1, from coordinate 120,356 downwards.
GGAAGGAAGTGCTGTCAGCTGAAGAAAAGCTGTTCGGAGTTTTTTTGTTTTTTTTTTTTTATTTCAGCATAATATGGGGGTACAGATGTTTCGGTTACGTGTGTTGCCCTTGCCCCCCCGCCCCAGGCCAGGTTTCAAATATGTCCATCCTATTGCGTGGTGCGCATTGCACTCTTTGTGTATGCATATACCCGTCCCCTCCTCCCCCCACCCACCAGCCCAATATCTAATAGATGTTATTCTTATATATGCACTTATGTGTTGATCCGTTAATACCAATTTGATGGTGAGTACATGTGGTGCTTGTTTTTTCATTCTTGGGACACCTTGCTTAGTAGAATGTGTTCCAGCCCTTTCCTATAGGCAGCAAAATTTGATAATGCTGTTCAAGAAGAGGAAATGGAACCAGTGTTTTTTTAAAAAAAAAAAAAAAAGGTGCCTAAAAAGTGAAAGATAGAACCCTGAATGGTCTGGTACAGGTTGGAGGAACTCAGTGAGTAGCAGGAAGCAGAAAGCAGGACATTGAGTGGCCCAGAGAAGCCAGGTTGAAAAGGCCAGAAAGAGGAGAGTCATTTCTAGGGGAGTTTTCAGACAAATCTTGGGAGAGAGAACTCTGAAACCATCACCTCAAGGTCCAAAGCTATGGAATAGACCTCAGCAAAATTCAAAGGGTCTCATTTTTATACAGTGCATGAGGTGGCCATTCTTCTTAAGCCCCTTCATGGATTTCTCGATGTCTCTAGTCCTGTCCTTAGATATTGGTTTCACTCTAGGATTCCTTTCTCTACCCGCTTGCCTGAAGCCAATTCTAGGACACTGACAAATCTTGACTACTAGAGGCTGCACTAGCTGGCTTGGGGAAAAAAATACAAGTTGTAACTATTAAAAACCAAACTTATATATTATGCAATGTCAAGCAGGATTTAGCAAAAGAGCTACACAGTAAACCCTGCTGACTCCATATAACGTATTGACCAAGGTCTTCTCACTTTGCATTAGAGGAACTTTGTTCAAAAGTAGCATCGTGGTTAAGATCATGGGCTCTTGAGTCAGATGCAGATTCCAACTCTGCCATGAACTGGTTATGCAAACTTGAGCAAGCTGCTGAACTTTTCTGTGCTTCACCTCCCTCCAATGTATGATGGAGATAATGACAGTGAGGTTTAAATCAGTCAACACATACTTTAGCATGTAATAACTGCACAAAAGATATTAGTATCATTGTTATTAGGATGACAGAGACTGGTGGGCTAAAGACACCATCCTCTATTCATTCAGATGCTGGAGTCATTGTATCATCCAAATGTGTTACAACAGTTTAAATCCTAATTCCGGAAGCTGTTAATATTAGGATATCTCATCAGTTGGGCATCAGTCAGTACCTGTGAATCCTGACTGCTGGTGGGCAGGTGGTCACCATCCCAGGACATTGTCCACAAGGACAGAACCTGGTCAGGAGCAAGCCCTATGTCAAGGCACTGAGTCCAGAGAGAGGGACTCTCCAAAGCAGCAGGATCCTTGAGGAAAATGACTTTGATCTTGGAGGAGGAGGGGTAGGGAAACCAGGCATTGAAAAGAAGGATGCCCGAGGCAGCAATCCTAGTCTTTAAACAGGACTGACCCAAGGTGCCAAAATTTGCCCTATTGCAGTGGACCACAGTCTGGGCTGTGTAACAGAATCTCCCAGAAAGCCTATAAAAAAGCCAAAGCCATGATCCACCCCAAGCAATTCAATTAGAAATTTGAGAATTGGCAATTTTTAAAAAGCTTCCTCCAGCCCCTCATTCCCAGGTTGAGAACCACAGCACCCGACTCTCAAATTCTACCATGCACAGCAAACACCAGGGGTTCTTGCTGCAATGCAGATTCTGATTCAGTAGGTCAGGGTGAGACCCGAGATCTTGCCCTTCCAACAAGTGCCTTGGTGCCGCTGCAGCAGCTGGTCGGCAGACCGTGGGCGCTAGGGCTGGTGGCACAGGCAGTGCCTGGAGAGAAGCCAGAAGTGGGTGCTAAGTAATTGCAACTTGGCTACCAGGTCCCTGGATTGGGAGAAGGGCCTCAATCCTAAACCCTACTGGACGAGAAGGAAGAAGCCCTGAAATCCATTGTGCCCATCTCAGGGCTCTGGTGCAGGCATGAAGTTGCGCACATGGGGAGGTGGGGAAGCCCCCTTTGGGGCCGGGGCAGCAGAAACGGGCTGGCATCAGCAGCATCTGCAGCCGGGATGAAAGGATCTAAGATTGAAAGTAAGAGGAGGGAGGGGAATCAGGTGTGCGGCAGCAGCGGTTTTTCCCCTTCCGCATTCACTCCCAGCCCCGGCAACCACCACTCCGCTTTCTGTTTCTATGACTTGTGTTATTCCAGTCCCTCACGTAAGTAGAATGCTACAGTATTTGTTCTTTTGTAGATGGCTTATTTCACTTGGCATGATGTCCTCAAGGTCCATCCATGTTGTAGATACGTCAGGATTTCCTATCTTTTTATTGCTGAGTAACATTCCATTGGATGTACATCTCTACACATTCATCGGTTGATGGAAACCTGAGTTGCTTCTACCTTTTGGCTACTGTGAATAATGCTGCTATGAACATGGGTATAACAATATCCCTTCAAGATCCTGCTTTTTAATTCTTCTGGGTACGTACCCTGAAGTGGAATTGTTGGATCACATAGCAATTCCATTCTAAATTTTTTGAGGAGCTGCCATCCTCTTTTCCATAGCAGCTGCACCGTTTTACATTCCCACCAACAGCACACAAGGGTTCTAGCTTCACGTCCTTGCCAATACTTGCTATTTTCTGTGGCTTTTTTCGATCATTGCCATCCTAATGGGATCTCATTTTGGTTTTGATTTGCATTTCCCTAATGATTAGTGATGCCGAGAGCAGTAGATTTGGTAAAAAATAAATAAATAAATAAATAAAAAGAATTAAAAAAGGATAATCTCACTCATTTATAGGCAGCATTTCATGATTTACTAACTTCATACTCTCTTGTGCTACCTGCCAGGCCCATCATGAACGTTAGTCTTAGTTTCCAGTTAGGTTGGAGAATGCTTGAATCAACCATTTCTCCCCTGTGGCCTGGGAGCACGTGGAGTCTGGCCACGCACAGAGCGACTGCTGTGTTCGTTGATACTGCAGTAGGGACTGCCTGTGTCCCACCAGGTCTCCTCCTCAATCACGCTACTGCTTAAAAACTGACTGCCCGAGGGCTCTGTTACCAGGCAGTGGGACAATCCTCTTTCCCCAAAGAGCATGTTACAAGTGCCAGAGGATGAATGGTCCCAGCACCCATTCAACCAATGGCTTTGGAAAGCTGGTGGATGACTATCCCAGCTACCTCTCCCCCAAGTCTGGATAACTCCGGGGTACACTCTACACTGTCCCCCACAGTGCTCTAGAGATTGGCAGACGCTTGCAGTGGAAACTGGTTTGATGATGCCTCCTTTTTTTGGCTGCCTTTTCTTCCTTCCTCACTTCCCAACTTCCCTACAAGTGTTTGCTGGGACCACCTCCCAAATAAACAACATGCACTGAATCCTTGTCTTCCGGTCTGCTTCTGGGGGAACCCAAATCAACACAGATGACGACGTGCTTCTTTCGACTACAAATACTCACCATTAACAGGTGCCTGGTCTTAATCAGTGTGCAAAAAAGTTCATGAAAAAATTTGAGAGCTGTAAAATGCTTAAGAGAGCCTGTGCTTTTCCCTTAAGCTATTATTTGCATTTCCCTAAAATATGCTTGTGCCTAAGGGAGATTCCTACGACTCACACCCTCCCTTCTAGTTATAAGATACATCTAGGTAGCACACTGCACACAGGAAATTTCTGAGAAATAGCAAAGCGGTTTATATATATAATATGGTTTGGACCCTTTCCTGTCAAAAATACTTGAGTCCCCGGTATAAAAATGTAACATACATTATTAATAGAACTCATATATCTTTCATGCAGAGGAAACATCTTTAAAAGAGTTTAATGTTAGTAATAAGGTGATACGCTTGCTAACTATGACCCTGAATGCCAGATGTTGTCTCTGCTGGGCTCCCTTTGGAGGTTTACTGCACCTTCACAAAAACCTGGTCTTCACTGTCCTATAGAAAGTGAGATTGTGGAAAGCAATTGTTAGATGAGAAACACAAAAGCTTTTCCTGCAGGGAATTACATGCATGTTTTAAAGCACAAGAGTAAACATTAATAGTAGTCAAGTTCAAAATGAAAAAAGAATAAGGAATAAGGAAATGCCTTTTCCCAACCCAGAGCTGTCCTCATGGGAAAGTAAGAGTTTACCCAAGAGAAGCCCATGGACTGGTCCAAACAGGAGGCAGAAATAGTAACTGGTTAATGCTCATCACACAGCAAACAGCTGAGCAAACTGAGATGACACCGGATCTTTCCAATGCTCTGTTTCAAGGTCATGGACATTACAATAGCAGGCTCTGAGCAACTCTGAATTTCAAGTACATGGGGACAGGGGACATTTCTACCAGCCATCTGCTCATTTTCCCCACGGAAAAGAGTTAAGGGAGTCTGTTCTGATATTTTCAGTCCATAATTTGAACTTACGCCCCTGTAAGGGAACGCGCTAGTTATGAAAAAGAAGAAATTTAGAGGTAAGTGGCCCTGCACACATTTAGTGCAATCTCTTCTGTTTAAGGGGTAGGGGTTAAAAATTTTATTTTAAATTTCTCCAGCTCTTGAAAAGGTAAAATGATTTATCCATTATTCAAAAGCCATGATTTTACTTTATACACCTGAAACTCTGAACCTAAAGCAATTTTAGTGTATGTGGGGGAGGAGAGAGGGCAGAGGAACCAACGAGAGTGACCACAGCATTGAGCAAATTCATGACCCTAGAAAGGAACATTCTTTAGCTTCCAATAAGACCATACTCCTACAACCAATACAGGAGAAAGAAAAATGCAAAATATTTGTAATGCAACCATATTGGTAAGAGGCAAATGCTTTTGCTATTCACAAATTCATTCACAACTATTAGCCATTAATACTGTTTATTAATTTTCTTTGATTCTTGGTTTCTGACTTCTGACACTTCTCTTTGATAAAACATTTGCATTCATTTGTCACTAGAAACAAAATACGCGTTAAGAAAGCTACTGATTTGGAATCGAAGAATGAATCAGAGAAAATCACATGGAGAAGAAAATTGACACCTCAGGAAAGGGAGGGGCTTTGCAGGAAGCCCTATGAGCCAATCAAGGAGAATGTCCCCAAGTGAGAAGTCACCCTCCCCAAAAATGAGCCATGAAAACAAAAAGAGTATGAGCCCATGACACGTTCTACTTGTCCTGGCTTGAGGTTGTCACCAGTGACATTTACACAATGTGTTTTAAATCTATCTTGAAGAGCAAATGCTAAACCTCTGTTTCCTGTCCTTTTAATTCTCCACCTTGCAGAGTCAGAACTACAAACCTAAACTTTCTCCTTCCTATTGGGACAGCTCTCTTCCCTGCTACACATGCTCTGCTAACTGCAGAAGGAAACCTAAGGGAGAGAAACAAAAGTGGTCCCTTCCTCAGGTGACAACTTGTGTGAAAGGAATAATCTGACTCCACTGGGGCTTTTAGAAATAGAGGGAAGAGACTGGGAAGCCTCCAAAGATGGTTTTTGTTGAGCAACATTTATTTGCCTTTTTGAGCAACTGCTCTCAGAAGGTAGTTTTAACGGAGTCTTATGTTACAGACACACAGATGTCTGTCTTCATCTTAGAACCAACTCTAGTCTTGGGTCCTGGGTCTTTACTGGGGTCCTCCCTCCGATTTCTCACTCCCTACCTTTCCCACCCTCCCCCTTTCTTCCCTGGATTCGCTTTGAGATGTATCGTTGAAAGTTGGTGGCAAAATTTGCGTGGCAAAAGTTCTAAGACGCATCAGACACAGTTTCTTCTAGCCAAACCAACAAGTTTTGACACACACAATAAAGGGAAATGCTGATTTTCAGGGCTCTGAAGCTCAGTCTTTCAGACAAAGGAGAACTCGCTCAATAAGGTTTCCTCTCTAATCCTTTAGCTATAGTTAAATGAGGCCATATTTGAAGAGCATTTCAAAACTTATGGAATGACTCAATTGCTCTGTTGATTGATACCAACCATAAACGCAAAGCTTCTCATCCAAATCCCTTTCATTGGTCTTGAATGACACTCTTTTAAACACTTTGGGAAGTGAAGGGAGAGAAAACGTGCCAAAGATAACTTGCACAAAGGAAATCGACATCTCGTCTTTGCTTCGTCTTCTCTGCCATGGATACTGACTACCGATTTATTATTATTATTTTTCCTTGAGCAACATAGTGAGAATGAGAGCAGCAGTCTGGATTTTTCTTGTTCTGTTACCGTAATTAGAAAAAGTGGCTAAAATTATGCAGGAACAGATTGAGGGAAAGAGACAGCCTGCTTTCATAGGGTAGAGCCAACTCTTTTTTAAACTCAAAAAATTTCCCCCTCTGCACAAGTCTTTTATTTATGGGTAGTTACTATACCTCTTTTGAGTTTATTTTCAGGCTTAATGACAAGAGCATTCTTCAGAAAGGTTCAAGCATTGAAGGGAAGCATGATGTTAAGAAACGATACACTGATACCCTATTGTCTTCCTGGTAGAGACACAGGCGAAAAACCACTGCTCCATACTAACAGGGTACTGACAAAATCAGGATGGCGTTGAGGAACGAGTCAAATTGTTTTCACAGAAGTTGAAAATATGACCTATCAACTAACCCATGATTAGTCATCCTGCAAGGCATGGTCTGCAGGCCACGGCTAATGCGGGGAACGACTGTGAAAATTCACTCAGCAGACGTATGCGTTTTTATGTGTCTGAGGAGTTATTCAAGGATTCAGTAGTGTTTCCTCTCTGACTTGCCATTCCTTCTATCTCCTTTTTCTTTAAAAACAAAACAAAACAGCGCTTTACGCATGCCTTGCTTCACATCCCAGTCGGTTCACACGTACACACGTTAGGGGACAGAGAATTATGTCTCAACGTGCAATCCTTGCGGCACCTGTCACAGAATCATCTGAAGTGGTTTTCTAAAAAAAATCACACATGTACGGAGCCACCCCAGACCCAGAGAATTAGACTCTCGGGGGTTAAGTCCCTGAAAGTTGGATTTTCAAAGAACTCCCAAGGTGGTTCTTGAGTCATCTAAGTTCTGAGAAGCCCCAAGTAGCCCAAGTTCACTCTACTGAGCTGGCATTTGAAACTCCAGCCCCCAGCAACTCTCCTGGCTCAGTGTCTAATAGCGGGTATTGTTTCATCACTCAGGGTCCCGGTGCCTCCCTGAACTCCTGCAATCACGTCCTGACTGGTAAGCCCACCACCATTTCCTCCTCCCAGTAAAGCCCTGGCCTCATTTCCTCCCCATGCCTTGTACCCTCCCTGCTCTACGCAGGGGTGCTGTGCTCCCCGCCCCTCTTCTCCAACCCTGCAAGTTGAAGTTTAACGTGTCCCCAAGGTCCCCCACCTTGGGTATCAACCTGACTCCATGGCCACTGGGCTCTCTTTCTTGAGAATCCACAGCCTTTTGTTTAGCCCCTCCTGGGCTTTCTTCTTATTTGGTTTTGTCATTACCTTCTTTGTGCACTCAACTTCCCCTCCGCTGTCCTTCAATTTGCTCAGATCTAACTCCTTGAATGAAGGAGCTCTTCTGGTCAGCTGTTCACGCCCCTCCAGCACCTGGCGTGGGGCTTGAACACAGCAGACCCTCTGTGAATACCTACTGGACTGCCTCATGGACTCGCCCTGCACCTTCTTCACCTGTCACCAAGGCTGTGGTCTCTGACTTGGGAGCCCCTCTTTCGCCCCCCCATCTTGTGCACACCCCCAGCACAGCCCTTTGTGGCCCATACCTGGAGTCCAGCACGAGCCTCCCCACCTGTCTCCCCGGCATCCACCTCTTCCTCCTCCCACCCCACTGTCTAGTTGAAGAAATGCTTCTTGAACATCTCTCCAAGTCCTGGAAAACGGCTATCTCGAATTCTGCAGGCTTGACAAATGGAGAGAAATTCACAAAGCCTTGGAACGTAGTGGAACACGAAGAACATTCCAATGCCAATTCAAACAGCCGAGTGCGAGAGCCCAGAACGTGATCTGTTTTGGTTCTACAGGACCCTCCTCCATACACTACACGCCATCTTTCCCCCAAACATCCATTCCAGTATATCCCACTTATTTTATATTATTTCTTATATTGTTCCTGCCAAGTATAGTCTTCTGCTACGTGGCTCCCCCACACTCACCCAAAGCTGCCTCAGTCATTGCGCACACAGTCTCCCTGCTCCGCTGTCGGCCCCGCCAGCCCAGCCTTATTCAATTCCGTTTGCTCATGGCAGCCACAAAAGCCAAGCCAATACCCATTTGTCTCCTAGAGATCCCCAGCAGCTCCTGCTCAAAGCAATCTCTTCCTTTTTATTTCCAAGCATGATAGGTAAATTATACAGCTTAGCACTTAGATACGCCTTTTCATTTTGCTTTTCATCATTTAAGTTTTATACAGTATGTTAATTTCTCAGCCTAGATGGTAAGGTCATTGAAGGCAGGGACCATGTCTTACAGTTTTTCTCATGTGGAATTCCCTGGTGCTAAACCATTATCAGGGCTTGATATGTATTCATGGATTAAATCCCCATCCCAGATACTTGCTTAGCAAAATGTGCTAGATAGTTTCTTTGTGCTTTAGGTTAAAATTAATTTGATATTTGAAGAGTGTAATAAACCATTTTCTCAGTGAAAGTAAGAAAGAAGGGGGAGCATTCTGAGGAAGGGAATGAAATTTGGGTATAATTTTTGGGATATAAAATTAAAAGGCCATCTGCCTTTGAGACGCAGCAGATGTGTAATTGATATTCACTGCTCATTTGCCACTTGAATTTTGTAGGCATTTGATGCTGCAATTGTTTATACAGTAAGATTCTAAACGCCCTTTGGAGAATAGCTCACTTTTCACACACTTCCTACTAACCAGTAAGAATTGGTTCTTATTTTCCTAGAGCTTCAGAACTGGAGTTTTACAAAACGAATGTGTACAGTGGCCTTTTGAAGATAGTAATTTAACTATATGTGTAAGAACTGAAAATGCTATTCCCCTGATCCAGCATTATTTAAGAATTTATCCTACAGTATACTCAAGCCATCTGCACAAATGCTCCCTGCAGAATGGTTGGTAATTACAAAATATTGAAAGTTGCCTACATGTTCATCAATAAGAGATTTATTAAACAAATTAGGAGTCATTCATACAACATAATACTTGGAAGCCTTTAAAAAGAATGAGATAACATCACAGGGATTGACAAGCAAAGACGTTGCATGTGTGTAGAGAATTTCCAGAAGGATACACAAGAAAATAAAGAACTGAGAACCTAAGGTGGTAGGCAAAGCTGTTTTCATTGTATATCCCTTTGCCTTTTTAATTTTCTTTACCATGTAAAAGTATCATTTTTTAAAAAAACTAACAAAATTAATTTGCAAAAAAAAAAAAGCAGTATTAGTAGTTGAAAAGATTTGGATCCAAGATTGAAATGGCTAAATGTCTACACCAAGAGTTTCAAACACAAAGACAATATGGAGAAGACCGTATTGCCTGTCTACCTAATCATAACTGAAATTATAATACTTATTTATAAGACACCACGTCTTTTGTTTTTCTTTTTTCTTTCTCTTTTCTTTTAGCTCATCGGATGTCAACTATTTTGTAACTGTTATCCCTCAAATTTGCACAGTGGTTTCACTGGTGTCAGCAGTGTGAACAGAGATGAAATAGGTTTAGGTTTTATACGAATAGCTCTTCCACATAGACTATATTTATGGGATGATGGCTGTATTTTAAATATTTTGATATCTCCCTAAGAAACTCATGTACCAAATAAAAGAAGACACTCACCTCATCTGTTCTGTTCATAGACCTACGTCCACACTTATCTGGACAAAACCCTTTTGGCTGTCCACACAGCACCCATCACTCTGCACCTTCTTCCCTGGAAGACCCTAAAAATGCCAGCTACTCTCTTCCCCAGTTCCCATTATAGCTGCAGTGGCCTTGTGTATTGTTCAGGGTTCTTAGTTGCAGACAAAAAAAATCCACTCTAATTAGTTTAAGCAAAAGGGGACTTATTACTAGGTACTGGACAGTTTAAGAACATATGGGAACCCAGATAACCAGGCATAATTTTCATGATGCCAAGAGAGATGTCCAACCACACCTCAGGACTGTTACAGCAGAGACGGCACTACTGTCACTGAGCCACCACCTTTGACACTAGAGAGCAGACACTGGCGCTTCCACAAGAGCTGGTCCAGAAGAACCCAACATTTTTGCAAGAAAATCTGATCTGCAACTGCAACTTCAAGTTGCTCACTTTACCTCTCCACATCTGGCGCCAGTGAGCTTGCGTGGCAGAGGCCGGACCACATGCAGAACCCAAGGTGTGAGAGAGGCTGGGAAATGCATTTTTAGATTCCCACCCTCTATAGTTTAGGAAGGCATCCTGGAGAGGGGATACAGCAGGGTCTGAGTGAGCTAACCTGCAGCATGTCATGTAAATGGTCCTGGTTTGGTCAGTAAAACATAAAGGACAGTGGAAGAGATTTTCCTCCCTGATAAAAATAAAGAGCCACAAGAAAAGCTTTCCTTTACTGTTCCTTTAATTTCTGCTTTTGGACACAGATATGAGAGACACGATGCTTGGAGCTGCTGCAGCCATCTTGGTGCCATGAGGGGAAACATTGCCAATATTCCCCCACTCAGACTTTCATCTTCTAATCTCTCTGAACCCCTTTCTTGAGTCTATAATAATGCTCCAAATTTCTCCTTCTCTAAAATCCCTCGTTTCCTCCTCCTCCTCAGGCCACCATCCAACATCTCTCCTCCCATCTCTTAGAAATGTCGTCTTGCTGTGTTTACTCACATACGTTCTATTCCCTCTTCGTTCACTTGCAACCTGGCTCTCAGTCCGTCGCACGCATGAAGCATCTCACCATAAGGTCACCACTGTCATCTGATTGGCAAATCCAATAAGTATTATTTAGTTTTTATTTCCCTTAATCTCTCTGTTGCACTTAAATTCTTGATCACTTCATTTTTGTCTTTCTTGAAAGTCTCTACTCCCTTTTTATCCAAGACTGTATACTCTCCTGGACATTTTATCTTTCTGACTCTTGTTTTCTTTTTTTCTTTTCTGTTGTATATTTTTAGTGATGTATCATAGTTGTACATATTTTCAGGGGACATGCAATATTTTGATACATGCACACAATATGTAATGATCAAATCAGGGTAATTGGGATACCTGTCACCTTAAATATTGACCTTTTCTTTGTGTTGAGAGCATCATATTTCTTCCCGTCTAGCTATTTTGAAATGTGTAATAAATTATCGTTAGCTATAATTTCTGTACTGTGCTATTGAATACTAGAACCTAGAAGGAGTGAGTTCCGGTGACTATTCCTTTCTTTGCCTCTCACACGGGCTCTCCTTCCCCTCCACTCCCTTCAATGCCCCATCTGTGGCTCACGGCTCCTCCCAGGATACACTGCCCAGGTGGTTTCCACCCTTTCTCGCTGTTCTAACCATCACCTGAATACTGATGATCTTGACTATGTATGTCCAGTTCGGGAATCTTCCCAGTTTCACACATGTGCACCTAGCCACAGCTAAATACACCCAAAAGAGTGTCTCATAGGCCCCAAAATAAACATGTCCAAGGTATCCTTAGTGCTCTGAAATCTGTCCCTCCTGCAATCTCCACCTGCTTCCTCACCCGACATGAAGATCTGAGCTCATCCTTCACTCCCCCCTCGGCCTTGCATACCTCATCAAAGCTAATCAACACTTGATTTCACCTAATCATTTCTCACCTGTGTTCCTGCAGCAGTTTTCTAAATGTCATGGGAGAGTGATCTAGTCAAAATGCAAATGTGACTATTTTATTCTCCTGCCTAAAACTTTCTAAATGTTTCCCATTATTTGCAGGACATGGACAAATCTCCTCAGCAGACTACTGTCCTCCCTCAACCCTCTAATCTCATCCTTTGTCTCTCCCTGCCTTGCATTTTTGTTCCAGCATCTCTAAGCTTTTTGAGTTTTCTGAGATGTGTCATGCAACTATATCGTTCTTTACTTTCACTGATACTTTTAGTTCTGCCTGAAACTTCCTCTACTTCATCATCTGGTCTTTACCTTCAATTTCAGGTACTACCTCTTCTTAGATGTCTTTACTCATTCCACAGATGTTTACTGAGCATTTACTATGTGCCAGGCACTGAGCTAAAAGCGAAAGGATCAATAGTGGGTCAGACATTGTCCCTGCTCTCAGGAGATTTACCATCCACACACTGACCCTCCTCTTCCTCCAGTTCTCCTGGATGGGTTGAGTGCCCTCCTCTGTACTCCAGTCAGAGACACTGTTGGGTGCCTACACAGCAACCATACCCACCTTCTTCCTTTTGTGTGAGACGGTGGGAATTGGCCCCACTCCTAGCTGCAGCGGTAGATAGGGATACATCTAAGCCAAGCATGGTGATTCCGTACCTCTGAGCTAGTGACCAAGGCAGGAGCCCAGGAGCTGTGGTTTGAACGTTTGTTCCCTCCAAAACTCACGTTGAAATTTAATTGCCACTGTAACAGCATTATGAGGCAGTGTCTTTAAGAGGTGATAAGGACTCTCTTCTCATGGGTGGAATTGGCGCCTTTATATAAAAGGGCAAGTTCAGCCCCCTCGTGCTCTCCTGTCCTGCCTCTGTCCGCCATGGGATGATGCTACAAGGAGGTCCTCGCCAGATGTCAGCCCAGCCCCTCGACCTCGGACTTCCCAGCCCCCAGAACCATGAGAAAATAAACTTCTGCTCATTACGAATCACCCAGTCTGCGGAATTTTGCTACAGCAGCACAAAACAGACTGAGACACCAGCCTTAAGCCAGTCAGTGCTCGACTTTTTCTCCTAGGTTGGGCAAATGACCCGAGTCGGCCCTCTCAAAGAAAAGAAAGAATTTATTGTTCCCATTTTGAGAAACAAAATGTTTTCTTCTCTTCTGGGCTTTAACGAGGAAGAATACTGAGTAGTTGCTGCTGACAGTGATCTCAGGATCACAGGAGGAAAGTCAGCCTGAAGATAACGCTCACATGAGAACAGAGACCGAAGATCTGAAGGAAGAGGGCAGGTGGGGCTAGAGCCCGGAAATGACCCCACTTCTGCACTTAATGTGTGAATGAGAGAAGTTCCCCATGCTAAAGCCATTCCCAGCAGGGGTCTATTTTAGTTATTAGTGGGAGTCAACACATGATACCCACCTGCAGTCCCACATGCGGCTCACGAATACGCCCTCTTTCCCCCTCTCTCACTGGCCGGCACCAGTTCAAGCCACTGTCTCCCTCAATTGGACGACTTCAACATCTTCGTATCCAAATTCCCGTGCCTGGGGTTCGCCCCTTCTTTCAACCCATTCTCCGTATTACTTCCAGCACGGTATTTCCACATCTCACCTCTGACAGCGCCCTTCCCTGCCTGAAATCATCAACGACCATTTGTAGAATTCAAGACAAAGTTCACACTCCTTACCATTTGTTCAGAAGATATTTTATGTCTGCCCCCAGCCAGGATTTTGGCCATTCTGCCTCCATTCTCCTTTGCCATCCCCAGACCTAAACGTCACTCATTTTCTGGGACATGCGATTCTCCCATTTGCATTTTGGTTCACTGTTCCCTGTACCTGGAACTACTCTCCGCCACCACCCACTCTCACCCTTAACCCTCCAAAACTCACCGAAGACATCAGCTCCGCTTTCGAGGTCCCTGCGCTGTGCCTCTGCGCCACATAGCACTTTTACTGCTTCTCTGCCATGACTTTGACCTCATTGTATGGGAATTGTTTGCCTGTTTGTTTTGTTTTTGGCCTTTCTAACTAAACTGCAAACTTCTTGCAAGCAGGGACCAGGTGGTATTTACAGATATATCCACATATCCTCAGTATGTACCAGAATGTCTCTGCCTGAGACCCTACATCAGTGTTTTTAAAAAAAAAAGAAGTGAAGGAGAGGGGAGAGGGGAGGGGAAGGAAAACTAGAGACCAGAAAGGGAAAGGAAGAAAACCAGTGCCTGCTCTTTGGGGAGAAAAGACCGAAGGCCGGAGCAGTGCACAAAACAATCACAGATTTCACTCTGAAAAAGGTCATATAACTAACCAATACATCCAGGTACAGAGTCTGAGTTGTAAAGCAATTCTTTGCCAGAAAAATAAAAAAATAAAATAAATGTAGAAGAGGATGTGCACTTCAAAGGGACTCAGCCTCAAATATGCCCTCCCCTGGTGCCTCCCGCCTTCCAGCTGTGTGTTGAAAGGCTGCTGCACTGGCTAACGCTGGAGGAGGGAGAGAAAACAAATAGTTGTTGATACAGGTAATGGTCGTGTTTCCCAATCGTAGCAACATATGGCGCTAGTTGTAATGGCCCAACATAAAGCATTCCAGGACAATATTAATGACCAACGAGGTTAATGACCAAAGACTCAGCCTCAGGCCGCAAACACGTTCTCCTGTTCATTAATCCCTGGGAAATGACCCCAGCCATGTTCATTACGGCTCAATTATGCTCACACGCCTCACAAGGAAAAGAAAAGCATTTCCGTCCTACTACCAAGCTACGTCCCTTCTTTTACCTTGACACGTAGGCAATAAAGACACAAAACAAGTTATTAGTCCAAAGACCAAGCAAGTAAAAGAAGCAAGGCTATTGCTTTATCAGCTCCCAATCATCAATGAGAACTAAACCCGGGACCTCAGAGGTCGCATAGCAGCCAGACCAGACCATTTCTTAGGATTTATACATCCTCTGGGTGTTCTTTGAAGGCAGGACATGCACAAAACACATGTTGCCCCCTAGAAGTTCAGAGTTTGGATGAAAATCTGAAAACTCAAATGCAACTCTTTGCTGGTAGACCAAAAAAAAAAAAAAAACTTGGCTTCAGATATCAAACCATCATTCAATGATTGAATCAATTACCATTTACAGATAGCTTCCTCTGAGTAAAGTCTCATATACAGGTTGTGAGTAATTCAAAAAGGAAAAGACCTTCAAGGAACATGAAATCAAGTTATATAGAGTGAATACACATGGTGGTGGCTTTAAACATGTAGTAAGCTATGCGGACACCCTTTCTTCAAGAGACATCTTCCCTTACTTTGAATCTAGCCTAAGAGACTTGTTTGTAACTAAGAAAATGCAACAGAAGCAAGTTTCATGACTTCTGAGGCTAGGTCATGAGCGGTCACGCAGTTCTCCCTTGCTAGCTCAGAGATTCAGTGTTGGCCCCTGGACCACCATGTAAATCCAGTTACCATCAAGTAGCCATGCTAGGAGGAAGCCCACACCACACGGAGAGGCTCTAGTAAATGCCGTGGTCCACAGAATCAGCTGTGGTCCATCTGACAGCACCATCCGCCGCCATATATGTGAGTGAAGATGCCTCCAGAAGATTCCAGACTCCAGCTGACTCCAGTCACCCCAGCCACCAAGTCTTCCCAGCTGACTCTGGTGTGGCATAGAGACAAGTCATCCCCACTGTATCCCATTGGAATTCCTCACCCATAGTCTTGGTGGGTGTAACAAAGTGATTGCTTGGCTTCAAAAAGTACAAAGTGTGGGGTAGTTTGTTATTATGCACAGTAGTAACTGGATCTCTCCCCCCCCACACACACACACATGCATGCATGCATAGTTACAAGCCGCTGCTTTGGGGAGGTTAGTAATAGTTTTCTCACGTATGTTCCTAGCTCCACGTACCCTGCAGAAATCTGCGAGGAAATGCCATCATATAACAGAACTACATTTAACCTGCATCTAGCAAAAAAGCTCCAAGGCTGCTTCAGTGAGTCCATGTGGTACAATCAATGTGAAGAAAATTAATTCCAAAGTCAAGGTAACATTGATCCGGTCCAAACTTCACCTTGCACCATAAGGTGATACAAACGCTTTCTAACCACGGCTGTCAGAATGCGCCTCTCACGCTCGGCCTTCCTGTGGAGACGCGAGATTCCTGTGCTTCTAGCATCACTGCCGGGTCTGCCCCCCATCCCAGAATGAACCCCTGATCTAACCCAGCCCGTGCCTCCGACCTCTGTTAGCTAATCTCGCTATCACACCAGCAGCACCTGCAGCTTGGTGGTCCATGGTCAATGGCAGCCTGTTCTTCAAAGGGTGGTTGGATTGGGTGGTTTCCCACCCAAAAGTGGTTTGTATGTGTCACGATCCCTGTGGCTCCGACAGCCAACACTCCGTGGTCCCTATCGGCCATCCATTGTCTGGTCCTGATTACTGTCCCTTCAGAATGTTCCAGAATTAACCTCCCTTCCTCTTCTCTCACTGCCACCTCACTGTGCAGCCTTGTCACCTCCCACTAGAATTTTTGCAACTGACTCTAATCTGACTCTCTCCCTCCAGGTGCCACAGCGCACCCTGCACTACCCCCACCCGCCCCGCCCTGCCCCATCAAACTTCCCTGACCCCTGACCCCTGGCCCGTGCCATCAGCCCATCCTAGAAACTAGAGGCTCCAAGCCAGGGCCTCCCAGGTGCATCTGCAATGTCTTTCCACGTCATTTAACCCGCAATCCGCCTCCTCCAAGACAGGGCGCCTCTCCCTCCTCCAGCCCAATATCCCTCTGACCAGTCCCTTCAGCTTCTATCTCTGGCCCACCCCACCCCTACCCTTGGCTGTTCATCCTCCCTCCTCCTGAATTCCCCGGGGTTTGTGAGTTTATTCCTCTGTGGGAAGCTGCTCTTTCCCTCCCCTCTCCAATTGACAAGATAGCACTCTTCAAAATGGCTCCATGCCACCTTCTACAAACTGTCTGGACTAGCTCTCCAGACCCCACTCCCCTGCCTCTGCTCCCTGATCTCTCCCAGCACGTGGGTAGTGAACACCGTACCCTTCAATGCGGGGCCGTTTCCTATCATGCAGTGTAACCTAAACGCTTTCTGTGGCTTCTCATAGCTCTAATGAGCGATAAGCCATGCCCTGAACTTACCAAAAATTCCTCCCAGAGCCTGGTCCAGTGCTAAACTGTCAGGAAGTCAATCAATACCTTAATTTACCAAATATACTCGGTACAGCACAAGGCTCTGGAGCCTGCTAACCTCCTTCCTGCCCCAGGGCCTTTGCTCAAGGCCCTGCCCATGACTTTTTCATCATTGGCTGTTTCTTGCAATTCATCCTGCAGTTCAAATGCCACCTCCTCCAAGAAAGCTTCCTCCGATCACCCACTTTAAAGCTGTCGTCCAAGCATTGTCTCCAAATCATCATTTTTAATTCACTACAGGGCACTTATAGTCCTTCTATTTATTTTCAATGTGTTTATTTTTATCTTTCCCAGGAGAATGCCAGCTTGATGACAACAGAAACCCTGTCTGTCTTGTTCGTCCCATTAAGATGGTGTAAAGAAAATGGCAGGTGCTTGGTAAATATGAGTTGAATGAATGGATGAGAAGTGCTCTATACTGATGAAGCACTTGCAGTGTATCAAGGAAAACAGATACAAAAATCAAATATCGTACAATAAGTGAAATAATAGAAACAGTTATGTGAAATATGTATGTGAAATAAAGGAGAAAGTGAAGAAGGTAGAAAGAATTGCAATCCAGATAGCAGAAAGAGTACCTTCAAAAGTGCACAGGCCTGAGCCCGGACGTCATTTGTAGGGGTCAAACGTCGTCCAGTGCTGCTAGAGTATGAACTTTGAGGCATGGAGGAGGGAACAGTGGGGCATGAGTCTGGGCAGGTAGGCAGAACTCAGATTTTTTTTTTTCCAAGCAAATTCTTCCAGATTCTGAGAGACCAGATCTTTAGGTGACAAACGTGGTCTATTAAAAAGCTTGAGCCTTATCCTATGCAAAATCTGGTACAATTGGAGGATTTTAGGTAGAGAAATGAGATCTTCATTTTATAAATACCACTCTAGAAAAAGTGCAGAGGACAGACAATGGTGATAAGAGACAAGAAACAGCAAGACCAGGTAAGAGGCTCTGCAGATAGCCCAGGGGTGGGAGACAAGAGGCCTGGACTAAGGCAGGGGAGGGGGTGTGGGGGGGCCTAGATTAGAGAGAAACTGAGGCAGCAGAAGCAGCATGGCCCATGACTAACCGGACAAGGTACATGAAAGAAGGGAATCCCAGGATGAGAGGCTCAACAGTGCTGCCACCAACCAGGATGGGACATACAGACCAGGGAGAAGATCATAAATCCTCCGTTTGAGTTCAGCTAAGGTAGCCGTGGGACAAGCAGGAGGGCAAATCTGACAAGCATTTGGATTTACAGTCAATACAAGCTTGACTCAAGGCCTGACCCAAAGACACGATTTGGGAATCATCAGAGCACAGGTGACAGTTGAAACCACAGGTGTACACGAATGAGTTGCTTGGAAAGACGAGCTGGATCTACCACTCAGGAAATTGCTTCTTGAGGTCTATACTGTGAGACTGCAATTTCAACATCCAGGGTTATAAAGAGAACTCATTACGATGCAGCATGAGTTGGAGGCCAGTGTTACCTTGACATTGGAATCCAGTCTCCCCTCTCGATATGAACCACGTGATCTTAGTCAAGTGTGTTTCCAGGACCTTTGATTACGACCAGGCTAAATCCCATATGTTCCATTAGACTTCCGATTCTGGCATGGAATCCAATGAGAAACCGCTACCTGCACCAGCAACATATGTTCCCCAAACCACCACTAAGCTTTGCAGAGCTGCCGCACAATTAATTTTTAGCAGAGATGCACTCATGGTTGCCCCATCATGTGTAGCAGGCCTGACAGGCACGCACTTTGCCTTTGCCAGAGAGAACATATTGCAGCCCATATTTTAGTCATCTCCCTTCAGAGGGTAAGAAAATTTCGTTAGTTCTTCAAGACAGGAATGCAAATTTAAATTTACTCATGATGAGAATGGTTCCTGTGACCATGGGAACATCTGTTTTTCTAAAATCCTTAGCTAGTTAACGGAAGTGGTCACCCTTTGTCCAGGGACTGAGATGCAGACAGATTTGGGAAGCTTTTTGAGATTGACCTTGGCTCATGCAAGAATCCAAATAATATGAGATCATTTCATATCATTTAAAGATAAAGCAAGCAACTATTAATATGCACTGTGCCTATGCTCTGGGCCAAGAATAGCACTTAAAGGCTTTCCATGCATATCTCATTGAATTATCCCAACTCTTAGGTGGTAGCTATTATTACCCCATTTTACAGATGGTGAGACTTGTTCAATCTAGCATAAAATATTTAGACAATTGCGTTTCTCCATTTATATTTATTCTGAGGGAAACTGAAGCCATGATTTGGGATTCACTGAAGCCTTACCTCCCCTACTAGTTGTGTAGGAGCCTTGTAATGGTGTGCGAGATGCACAGACCATTGTCATGGTCACCTGTTGTTTTTGCCTTGCTGGCGTTCCCTTCTGATAAAATAGCTCTTCTTCTGGGACCTGCCTTTCCCACTCTACGTGATTCAGGCAGAGTTATCAGTCTTTTAACTCACTTCCTTCCTCCCCACCAGTCTAGACACATAAACTAGCCTGCATAGTCAGAAAGCCCCATCCCTGGACCTAGTAATTGGTCCATGATGAGCCTATTATCCAAGAGGGCCAAAGAGAGGGTATAAGAGATGACCATGTAATGAGCGTCCTGCTCATTTATCTGCATTCACTAATTCCAAGAGCAAGGAACCCTATAGCTTCTGGGGAAGGAATCTGCCAGAGATTTAAGTCAACGTAGAAGCAAGGTCAAGACACGGCAGAGCCGGATAAACAGGGTTCTGACGCCATCATTCAAAATCCTCCATCCAGCTTCTCCTGGAGCTATTTCATTCCTGGGACTCCCCAGTGGCATCAGTCCATAAATGTACCTTTTTGCTAATGCTAGCAAGTTTGAGTTAGTCTCTGCTGGGTTTGACAGAAAAGAAAATAGAAATAGAGTTATCGAAAAATGATCTGAGTGAGTTTGTTTTATTGTCATTGACTTTAAATTTCACCCTTTGACACAGATACATTTGTACATTCAATACTAACTAAAAAATTATTAATATCAAGATTTCAGAGATACCCACTGGGAAACTGCACATTAGAAGGTAAATAATTGAGTTTCAGAGGGATTTTAGCTACTGACTGAGACGTAACAACGACAACCATTTCCCAGAGATGTTTTGACACTTATCCTACTGCAAATAAACCAGAAAGATAAATGACACTAAGAATCAGGTCCACCCTCAGACCCAAATATCCAGGGCCCCTGCCCTGGCCCCATACCGTGTACAGTGCTTTAGGCAGCTATATTCTATTATCACATAATTATTATTCTCTAAATTTCCATAAAGCTTGTCAATATCACTTTTTAAAACTTATGCGTGAACCATCATGAAAACCTGGGTAATATCTCAATTTCATCACAAATTATCTGAGTCATCTTGGGCGAGCCCTTTAACTTCTCTGGACCTCAGCTGCGTCACATGACAGGAAGATACGACACCTGACTTCTCTGGATAGGTGAGAACATCCGGTGAGACAACAGACTCAAACGCCCTTTGGAAAACATAAGGATCGTTAGTATTAACTCAAGAGTAAGAGTCCTTAAGACAGAATTCAATTTCATTCAATCCCTTTGGCCATTTGGGATCTGGTGACAATTTGTGGTCATGTTAGAAATTCTGAATGGAGACCTGTCACAGGTCCCATGTAGAGGAAGTTTGGGTTATAGTAACAGAAGTGGGACCTTGGTCACACCCCCAACCTGCCTTTCTGACCTTGTAACCCGTTGTCACCTGCAAGAGCTCTGTTCAAATCAGTCTACTGACCATCTCCCAAACACAATGGGGATTCCATTGTGATTCAGCCATTCCCCTCACCTCAAATCAACTCTCCTAGTGCACCCGTCATTCAACATCGTACCTAAACTTCGAGAACAGTTCCTCCACTCTGACAACCGGTGCTCTCTAGGGTTCACTTGGTGATGAGTTCTGCACTGTCTTGTTACAGTTCTTACGTGATTCTCTGAATGTGTCCCATCCATTTCTCATTGTTGTAATTCCCGTGCATCTCTAGCCTGCCTCTCCAGTTACATTGCAAGTTTGCTAAAGCCAGTGACTGGCTTGTATTATTCTTGTACAGAATACTCAGCAAATATTTGCTGGCTATTAAAAAAGGAAAATGTCCAAAGGAAGAAAATGGTTGAATAAAGAAGAATTTATAATGAAATCTGTGAGAAAAATTATAGAACAACAAGTTGTCAACGAAATCCATTCGAAATAGACCAGGGAACTCGTATATTCAGAAGAAGCCCAAAAATCTGAAGTCAAATTTTTGAAGTGGAAAGAAACTTCAGGGTAATCAACTTCACATCTTGCATTCATTGTGCACAATCACTCATTCATTTCTCTGACTCGTGAATTAGAGATTTCGCATATTAAATTTTTCTATTGTAAAACATGACTCTTAATTATTTCCTAGAAATAGAGTTCAAGAGAATGGGACCCTGAAAACATGGCAAATGTTTCATGGATATAAAAGCATTCTTCCTGCTAGAGTCAAACCAGGCATCTTGAGCCAGACTCGTGATATCGATTTTTTATTTTACACAGCAACATGTAAAAGAACAGATGATAAATAGGAAGACAGGGTTACCCACCTAGAAACATGGAAAATGCAGACTGGCTCAGAGGTGAGACCTTCTTGAGGAATTAATCCAAAGTGTTAGAAGGTTCTGGAGTCAAGTTCTCGAGCTTACAGATGGTATCAGAGAAAGCGCTGGCTTGGAACTCAGAGGACCTACACTTTGAGACTTCACCCCATCAATTTCAGTTGTGCAACCATATTGGGTTGTGGAAGGGATTAAATGAGATAATGTAAGCAAAGATACTTTGTTCCAAGAAAAGCATAATTTGCATTATTTATTACCTAGCCGGCTAACTTACATTAAAAACTATTTTAATCTGGGTGTCCCAAAGGTGTGAGCTTTCAGAACCTAAGAACAAAAATGACATAATACCACCTCTGTAGCCTGATGGTTATGCTTCCTCATCCTGGCTTTAAGGAAATGACCAACACCATCGCTGGCTCTGGCAGTCCTCGCAACTTTCCCTGAACTCCCATGACACACAGCCCAGAGCTTCCTACTCCGCAATTAGTCAATCAGTCTGAAGGCTCCTAACAGTTTGGTGATCACAGTAGTATGTTCTTTTGCTTCCCGAGATTCCTGCGAAGCCGGGGGAGGCAGCTTTGCAATGGCATGTGAGGCCATCTCCACCACCAGCACCTGTCTTCCAGCTCCACCCTGCCTCGGTCATTTGAGGGGCTCCAGGTGGCATGGATGTGTGACACTCCCCACTGTGAGCTCTCCACTGAAGGAGTCAGTGACGTCCTCCCGCCTTACGATGGTCAGGGCATGCTGACAACTGGCCCGTCCTGGAGGACTAAGACCAGCACCAGCTTGGAAAGGCCTTCGGGGCACTGTTCAAAAGTCACTGGCTTTTGTCCAACAGAATAAGTTAGGTTCCTGTTGGGTAGGCCTCCTAATGGCAGAGTATGAAGAGACCTGAAATGCATGATCATGCATTTCAGCTCGCAATATGAAACATACTTGCCCTGGCATAGAAGCCATAGGGGTGGACACAAATTCCACCACTCTCACAGCAATGCTGTTCGAGGGCAAGGTTGGAAATAAAGACACGATTCTGAATAAAGTGTTCGAGTTGGCGCTGTTCTAGACACCCTTCCTAGGGATCTTAAATTGTGTTTAACAGAACTGGAAGGGACCCTGGGGATCAGATAGCAAATGACATAACTAAGTCACAGAGAGATGAAGCGACATCCCCAAGGTCACCCAGTGAGCGGCAAAGCTGGGAACAGAGCCCGGGGCTGCCCCACCCTCCAGACTCGGTGGCTGCTTCCGTAACCAAATAAACATGCTCTGCCCCGAACCATTTAGCACCTAAACTGGACATAATCTCTGGCTGCCTCTTTACCCAAAAGGAAGGGGCATGGCCACATATCTCCTGGTGCCCCTGCAGCCCAGTGACTCCCCAGCACAAATCAGAACCGCCATCAGCCAACCTGGTATTGACCTCTGGCTCTTGCCATCCCACCATGCTACATTCCGCCATCAGCAGACACCTAATAAATACTGCGAACTGATTGGCTGATTGATGAGCTAATAAATAATACCGTATACGGCTTCCTTCCTAAACTCACGGCCAAAGCCAACTCCATTAAACAGCTTCTTCCTTTCTCTTCTCCTCGGCTTGCTTATGAGTTTTAAGACTCGTCATGCAGCATGTCAGAAAAGCAATTTCTTTGGGGTTTACCCTTTAAAAAAGAAAAAAGCACCGAAGTCCATAGGGGAAAATTTCCTGAACTAAACACCAACCAGAAAATGTGCCCCAACTCCGATTACACATGGAGCTCCAGGGTGCTCTGATCTGATGGTCCATCAGGGCGTCGAGAGCTATTTCCCCCAGCTTCCGAGAGAGACGGGAACACAATCTTTTAATTCGGCCAGGAGGTGAGAGCTAGGGAGAGATCTAAGGGCAGAGGCTGCTGGGGCTGTAGATACCAGGATAGCAACCATAAAATCTGGGAGGCCCAGGAACAGGAGAGCCTGAGTGTGTGCGACTGTGTGCATGTGTGTACATGAGTGTGTGTGTGCATGTGTGCACAAATGTATGTGTGCATGTGTACATATGTGTCTATGAGTGTGTGTGCATGTGTGCACAAATGTATGTGTGCGTATGTACATATGTGTCTATGAGTGTGTGTGTGTGTGTGTGTGTGTGTGTGTGTGTGTGTGTTTGTGCATGGCAGGAACTGAGCCAGTGCTGAGCTCCATTCGATTTGGGTACCAAGGATTTATCCTTAGCACCTTGGAGTAAAACAGACACATACCTAAGCACAGGAGACAGTTCCAAGCAGAAGACCAAGCAAGCAGGTCTCGCTCTCCTTAAAGGTGTTTTTCAAGAAAACTTTTTTCCTCTATATTAACACAATGCAGGATTGATTTCTACTAAGCCATACTACACACTATGCATGTGAGTGTGCACCTGCATTTTTGTGCACAGACCCCAGACTCCCAGGTTCCCAGGAGTCTCCTGGTCCTTGTGGATACTGCGTCATGGTGCCAGCCACGGTCACAAATGCCCACAGTCTTTCCCATCCACTTATTTGATCAAAGATAAACAATGCAGAAGAAAGCATCATCAGATCCTGGAATTAGTACGGGGAGACAGGTAAAGGTAATTTCTGCGTTAAAACAACTTTCATTCCTTCTCATCCTTCCCCCCAGTGAAATCAGAAGTCAGCAGAGGCCCGTGAGATTTCAGGCAATTCAACTCAGTCTATGGACCCAATGACATCTTAGGCAACAAAGAACCAAGATCACCTGTCCCTCTTAACTTGGGCTGGCTGGCCACTGGCTCTTCTTCCAAGTAGCCTTCAGACTCATCAGGCCTTACAAAGCTGTGTTTCCCATCCTCGGTCAGAAGGCACAGATCAGTACACCCAGGAGAAGCACTCACGCCTTGTTCAGAAAATTTCCTGTGTAAACGCTGGAACACTTTCCACGCCAAGCCTGGCGCAGGCTACTTCCGACCACAGTGTTACCCTGGCGTGTGGGCTCCCCGGTGGGGGACAGGGGACACAAAACCACATCACAGCAAAAACCAACTCCTAATGTCAAGCAAAAAGTCAAACCAGTTAAAACAGGACAGTGCAGCTGTCCCGTCTGCTTTAACATACTAAGAGTGACGGCTTTCTTAACATCGTGAAAATCCTTGAGAGGCGCAGAGCGGGTGAGCAGCTCACACACAGATAAATCCCTGGACAAGGCCTGAAAAGTCTCCCCATCAATGGCAGTTGGGAAAAGGGCTCCCCCGCCCCAGCGCAGTAGCCCAAGTGCCACTAAGGCCACAGCAAACCTCCCCAGCCACCTGCATCGGGAAATCTGAACAGATATGTGGGCGCCCAGAGAGATCTCATCCAATCGCCCTGTGGGCAGAAAATCTCACAGTTGCCACAAGCAGAGATAAAAAAGCAAACAAACACGATTCGCTGGATTTAGATTCAAAAGGGGGGAAAGGATGCCGAGAGCTGGGGGCGGCATCCGAGCATCTATTTCAAGGGGCTCTAAGCACCTGTTTGCAAGCACTGTCTCTCAAAATAGCATTCAGCAACAAGTTTCTGAAATGGCAAACCTAACCCAAGGCTGCTTTTCCCTGGGAATGCTTTGTCATGCTGATCCTCTGACCCAAGAAATCATTTCCAAAGGGCCTGCAGGAGGAAGCGGAGCAAGATAGAGTGTGTCTGCAGCAGCAGCAGCAGGAGCAGGGGTGGCTGGAGCGGCCACTGCCCGGGCCCCACCTCCTCCCCGATCACTCACCATCAGCAGGCTGAGAGCAGAGTCGGGCACCAGCTGCACTGCCATGGTCTCCGATTCCCATGCACAGACACGCCTGCAGAGTCAGTCCGCCTGGGCCCCGGGTAGCTGCAAAGCATCCGCAAGCACCTGCAGCGAACCAGCCAGAAATCCACACTTAGGGTGCAAAAGGCTCAGGGGAGACAGGCCACATTTCACATGGGGTGGGGCAGGGGACAGGAGGACGTTGGGAGGATGGGATGAAGACTGTGCTTAGGGAGAAAATAAAAAAAAAGGAGGAAACTAGGAACCTGCAGGTTATTTAAAGGTGAGCCCTCCCTGGTTTCGCTAAGCTGCACAAACACAGAAATCACATCCAACACAAATGGAAAAGCTCAGAACACAGAATTTTTCACTGCTACCTTAGCCTAGGCAGCAATCTTTCTTTCGACTGACAATTAAAACAAAACAGTCCCTATTGCAGATAAATCAAGCAGCCCGAGCAACCCCCATCTCTCTGCCTCTCTCAGCAATTCTGCTGCATAAACATGCTGAATGTCACAACCTACCGCTCGCAATCTGGTCAGTGTCTTCTTTCCTGCAGATAGGTGTGTCCCTTTCGCAAAATCAAATATCTGGGAGTGAGAGCCAGCCGGGTGTGACCATGAGACACCAGGCAGTCACTGGCGATCAGCAAAATGCGCTTATCATGGAGGGGGAAGTCACTTATGCACTGACCCCTTCCAAATCTACTTTTCCTCTGCAAGTAGTCTGGCGAGCTCAGTTCCCCGCAGGGCTAACATACTTACGAGGAGCGTGGAATTACACTGCCTGTTCCGTGAGCGTTCTGGTCTCCCAGCCTGCACCGCATGTAGCCGCATGCAGACACCCTCTACCTCTCTCTCCCTCCCTCCCTCCCATCCTTCCTCCCTCCCTTGCTTCCCTCCCATGTCTCCACAGGGCTGCCTGTTGGGAATTTTGAAGGAGACTCCTTAGCTCAGGAGGGCACAGGAGGCTAATTTGCAGCAAGAGACACCGCTTCAGACAAAAAGGCAAATCAGCCTTAAAAAATCGCACTATGTAGCATCTTCCCTGAAAGATGTCAATGGAAATAAGATTAAAAAAAGAAAGTAGCCTGCCTGGTCTTGTTATGTAATGAGAGGCTCAAAAGGGCTTCCCAGAGTCACAGATTTAAGAAAATTAGGCATTTTTTCTAGGAGCACTGCCAAGCTTCTATCCTCTTAAGGAGTCCACGTATTCACCTAAAAATGGTGATTGCTAATACTGCTCGCGGTAGATTTCATGTCCTTTTTCTGATTTCTTCTTTCACTCACCCCCCTACCATGGCTCCAAAAATTCCTTGAAATTAACTGGACAGTGTGAAATGTAGACACAGGGAGACCAGCTTTCTAAATGAGAAACTAGGGGGAAGAAATTAATAACTTTTAAACATTCCTATGCACAAGGATAGATGCTGTTCCTATCTAACTTACACTTTTCAAAGTATCTGAACATCGCAAAGGTTGGCACAGAATAAGTGTTTAAAAATAGTCATTCAATGAAAGAAGGGTCCTCCCTCCTTGTTTCTCCTCCAGTGGCCCAGTGAGCTTGAGAACCTTTATTCCAGGTTGTGTGATTGGATTCGGATACCATTCACCTCTGGAACCCCTGAGGGAATCACTCACTTCCTGCTCTCAGTGCCGAGAGATTCAAGGCATGATCTGCATCACACGAGCACGTCCTTGCACAGAACTGTCAGAGCTACTGGTGGGTTCAAAAATAATATTCAAAAACAGTATTTATACTAGTATTCAAAAATAATAATAACGATGATGATTTAAGGAGCACATGTATAATAATGATTTAAGGGACCTTATCTTAACCTAACTGCACACAGATTTCTAAATGTATTCAGCTGATATTTGCAGAGATTTTACTTTGTACCTCTGCACTCAAGGAACTTTTAATCTGGTAGAATCATTGCTGATACCAGATGAGATGTGGCAATTGCTAAAACACAAATAGTTTGAATAGCACGGAGTAGGAAGAGCTTACTTCTGGCTTCTAGGACGTGTTAGTTCTTGAGCAGGACATCTTTTCTATGACGTTTATTTTCTGATTCCACGTGGACTATGTGTTTGAAAAATACTAAAAGCATAAGGGAAAAAGTTAACATTGGAGCTATTTCAAAGGGTGGATATGGGCAGAGGGAGGCGCACCCCACAGAGAGACCTGCAGGGGCAGGGAAGGAGGGGAGGGGATCCAGGACACGCTCAGGTAGGGGGGTGGGCCTGGCCCTCAGCAGCCCTGCCCTCCTCTCTCAGCACTTCGTTAGTGGTTCCTCTGCCTGGAAAGTCTCATCCTACGTCTGCTGGAAGCACAGTCCAGATTCTCCAGAAAACAGCTCTGCAAACCTGTGTGGCGACGTCATTGGGAGGCGCAGGTGCAGGGTGACCAGAGGGAGGAGGCAGGGACGGGGTGAGAGCAGATGCAAGGGGGTGTCCACCAAGCCAGCCGTAGCGCAGTGACTGAGTCACAGGGAAAGGCTTGCAGACCGGCGTGGAACCTCCACTCCCTGGGGTAGCCCATCAAGAGAGGAAGGCGGAGGGAGCTAGCAGCCCAGCACTGCCCCCTTGCTGACCCTCGTTGCTCAGACTGACCCCGTCAGACATTAACTCTCTGGCCCTTCAGGGTTATGCTATTATACCAGCTCCTCCAGGCAGCTGCGAAAGGCATTGCATCTGAGCCCAGAGTGGAGGAGAAGCCATCGCCTTTGTGAGTCAGGAGATGGGACCTGAGTTTCGGGGTGATGACACTCTTCCCTCAGTTCATGTGATGGAAGCCATCCCAACGCCTGGCCGCGCAGGGACAGCGGGCAGTGCTATCGGCTGAAATGACAATGGCAGCACCTGGGCTCCCACAGGAGCAAGGGACCAAATTCCAGGGGGGCTGGTGGAGGGGTGCAAATAAATCTTGGAAATACATAAACTGAGTCTAATGAAAGTATATATATTTACACAGCTTTCAATGTCAAAGGTTCATGAAATTTTTCCTGAATTTTCTATTTGGGCATTCATATTGGCTTTGTTGCTACAGCTTTTCAGTTATTTTTTTTTTCCTCCAAAAAATGACAGTTATTCACTTCTCTCTGTCCTGCCCCTACCCAAGAGGGCAACCTGAGGTCCGAACGATGTTCATTCATCTTTGTTTACTCTCGTAGCTCTACACATCAAGCTCAAATAGCAATTGGTGTTCAATAATATTCAACTAGGCTCCAATGGAGATGCCAAAAAGTTAAGCACAAAGAGGAAGGAGGCAATGAGAGCACCCCGAGGGGTGGGTAGAACACGGGGAGTTTGTGAGAAGTAACGGGGTGACAGAGAGGGAGCTGTCAGAGGGGGGAAAGGAGAGCCCCAGAACTCAAGCGACAATGTCATTCCACAACGATGGCTTCGGGTGTGGGGAATTTTAGTCAAGTTATGGACACAGAAATCAAATTGCAAAGGATTATGGAGCAGTTTGTGAGGAAGAGGCGCTCATTCCTATTACAGAGACCCTCCTCAAAAAACAGTGAAATACGAGCTCTCTGGGTCCTTTCAAGAACTTGGTCACGGTCACAGAAGGACCTTGAACAGCAATTCTGTCCTCTAACTCCCCAAGTTCCATCCCTGGCTACTCTTGCCTCCCAGGAGAGCTACACAAGTAATTCATTTCCACGTCGCTCCTCCTCGAAAGTCCTCAAATGAAGGATGGGTTCATGTCACACTCCTCAAAAGCCATGACAAAAAATAGCCCTTAAAAACCCCTTCTGTATCCAGCATGAAGCTGTTGTCCAGACTGATCGTGAGATCACTCACTGCCGTCTGCGTACATTGCCTGATGCGGGAAATTTCTCTCGGAATTTTGTACAAGGAAAATGTCTATGGTCCTGAGCTAGCCTGTGCAGTAGGTGGCTTTGGCCTCTGAAAATGTGCTGGGCTATTTTACTGGCAGAAATCTGAATTCCTACCCTGTCATTTGCTCTATGATCCCGGTCAAGTATCACAAGAGTGGGGTGAAACTCAAAGAAAATGTTATTGATTATACCTTTTGTTGAGTTGTGCATAGTAGGCATTCAATAACCGTTAGTCCCCTTTTCATTGTGATAATGAGAATAATGTAACTAATCACAGTTGGCACATTTGACTGCCAGAATGCCCAGAACCTAATTTTACTTTCAGTTGCAGCAGATATTATCATAGTTGGCATTATTATTCGTTTTTCTCAACCTTGTTTTTCCTTTTAATTCATACTGTATTCCTCTTATGTAGTAGGCCTTTTTGTCAGCAAGCCATCTGAAATTCTTTTTTGCAAAGAGAAGATGAGGCATAAATCATTCTTTAACGTATAAACTGCTCTCAAATTTAGCACACTGTGAAATATCGTGCAGCTATTAAAATTGCAATTAGGAAACTATTTAGAAATATCACAAATGGCAGAGATATAATGATGATTTGACCATAAAATGGTACATATACTCTAATTGCAATGATGTAAATATTTGTATTTTAAGAAAATATGAAGGAACTTCTGCTTCTAGCCAAAATGGCATAACAGGGACCAAATTTACCTTTCGAATGAAATCAACAACAAAAAAATGAACAAAATATAGGAGACAATACTTTGCAAGACAATGGACATAAAACAACAAAGGACAGTGATTCATGAGAGAAAGGAAACAAATGAGATGAGCCTTACCATTGCCCCGGATTAATGAATTAAGAGTGCTTCCAGCTGCAGAACAGAGGGGAGAACCAGAGGGAATCAAGGGTTCTCCCTAAGTTGGGCAGACAGAGCTGAGAGCTAGGGAGGATGAAGATGGTCAGAGTTCCCAAGGCAGAGCACCAAAGAGGGGAAAGGTACAGAAAGACAGAACTTCGGAGATCTGCAGACACTGCCCTTGAGCATCCATTCAGTTGAGTACCGATCGCCACGTGCACATGAGGAAGCCACTCAAGGCTGGGGACAGACCCAGGTAAAAGGATTGGAAGGAATGGTGACCGGCGCTCACACAGGGCCAGGGATAGTGACCGTGCCCAGCAGCCAGACTGGAGAACCACACAACGCAATGATGGCGCATTACTAGAATACTCAGAAGGCTCTTGACTTCACGGTAAGAAATAATTGGCCATAGATTGATCACTGACCCAAATCTTCCTAACAAATCTGAAAAACAAATTAAAATCTTAACGAGATGCCACAACACATGTATTTGATGGCTACAATGAAAAACACTGACCCCAGCAAGTGTTAGACAGCATGTGGCAATCTGGAAAAAGGTCTGGCAGTTTTTTAAAATGTTAAACATACACCTACCTTATAATCCAGCTATTGCAAGAAAAAGGAAAACTTATGTCCACACTGAGACTTGTCCGTAAATGTTTGTGTGAGCTTTATTTATAATAGTCAAAACCTGGAAATAACACAAATGTCCATCAATGGTAAATGTACAAACAAATCCTGTATCCATATAATGGAATCCTATCCAGCAATAAAAAGGAATGAAGTATGGATAGATGCTACCACACAGATGAACTCACGAACATTCAGCAAAATGGAATAAGCTAGATACAAAAGACTGTATCTGGCTTATTCCATTTATATAAAATGTCCAAAAAGGACAAACCTATAGAGGCGGACAATGGCTGCCTGTATCCAAAGGTGAGAACAGGCAGTGAGTGCAAATGGGTTCAGATGGTCTTTGGGGGGTGGTGAAAGTTTTCCAAAATTGCACAGTGGTGATAGTTGTGCAGTTCTGGAAACTTACTATAAATAATTGAATTGTACGCTTACAATGGATAAATTTTACAACATGTAAATTACACCCTTAAAAAGATGAGGTTTTTATGAAAATGAATGAATTATTGATAACAGTCAACAACATGGATGAATCTCAAAATAATTATGCAGGCTGAAAGAAGCCAGACAAAAAAGAATACATATGGTGTGACTCCATTTATATAAAATTCTAGATAATTCAAACTAATCCATGGTGACAGAGAGCAGACCAGTAGCTGCCTGGGGACTAAGGGACAGGGCAAGAAAAGGAGAACATGTAGCATGGGGCGGGAGGAAAAAACTAGAACGGGGGGAAACTTTCGGGGTGATGGATACGTTCACCGTCTGGGCCATCGTGATGTTTCATGGGTACACACACGTGTCAAAACCTATCACACTCCGCATTTTAAATACGTGCAGATGTGGATGTCAATTCTACCTCAGTAAAGTTGTTTTATTTTTAAGACACATGAATGGTATCATAAGTACAGAAAAAATTAGTTTTGCTAGAGTGATGGGACTGAGAGTGGTTTTCTTGTTTTGAGTTTTTTAACTTGTCGTTACATTATACTTTCAATAATTAAAATAACAATGTGTTTAGAAACAGTTTATAACTTGAACAAGGCTTGGAAAA
Organism: Avahi laniger; assembly: GCA_963575035.1. Lineage (NCBI taxonomy): Eukaryota > Metazoa > Chordata > Mammalia > Primates > Indriidae > Avahi > Avahi laniger. The sequence goes on along the minus strand of CAUYSK010090604.1, from coordinate 88,501 downwards.
CTAGTAGAGTCAAGAGAAGATGCTATTGTTGGTGTTGTTGCTGTTAAAAGCAGAAGGGCCCTGGGTGTATTTAAGGCACATCATGAGACGCTGGTAAGATGGAAAGAAAAAGATTCTATAAATCCTGAAGGAGGCAAAGGAGAGAGGAATCTCGAGCAGAGGAATTATCTTTTCTAGGGAAGAGGGTTGCCTATTCCCATAAGATGAGAAGAAAGAAAAAGAAAGGGGAAACTGCAGAGAAATGTTGAGAAAACGTGGAAGGGTGCACACAGACATGTTTTAATCTGGTAGGGAGGGACTTGGAGGTACCTTCCTTCAAGAGTCTTGACCTCAGCAGAGATTCTGCGTGTTTCTGCTCGCTCTCTTCTGCCTTCACTGTGATAAAAACGTGCCCTGGGAGCTGCTGGTCCCAGAAAGATGGCTCGTGCCCTCCAGCACCTGCCCCCGTGCCAGGCCCCTCACTCGGAGTTGCTGCCTAACAGGACTGCAGAGGGTTCCAGAGCAGATGCAGACGCAGCTCCCACACTGCAGGCTGGAATGTGCCCTGCACGCCCAGAGCCCTTGGGTCGAGGGAAGATCTGACTCCCCCCATCAATCCAAGTCCTGGGTGGGTCCAAGATTCCCTGTGCACTCTCCCTATGGCTTTCCCAGGCCCAGCCCAGCCCCCGGCTACACCACCAGGCCTCTGCCTGCCCCACTGAAGTAGAACGGTCCATGGTAGCCCATCCTGGCCTCTGCCGGGCGCCCCAGGAGGGCTATGGATGTCTGCTGCCAGCACACACACCCCGTTTCAGCTCAAGGTCAGTCTATACCAGAATGTGGGGCCCACTAGTATTCTGCGTTGTCCCCAGGGGACCTGGTCCCTGCAGCCTTCATTGACCCCACCCTTGCTGGGGCAGCTGAAGTCATATAGTGCTTGTGCTCTTGTCCTCTACCAAGTGCTCCAGTCCCGCCAGACGCCAACCCTGTCCCCAAACTCTCGGTCATGTGACTGGGATCCAGAAACTCTCGGGCACTCTTGCCTCCTCTAGCAGGCTGCACGCTCTTCCGTCCTTGTCCTCTCCACCAGACTCCCCCCCACCACCAGTGACCACTGTCCTGCTGACCAAGGACCTGTCTTCAGATGGCAACACCTGCTGGAGTCAAGCTCAGCTTGGCAGCTCCCCCAGGACCTGGAGTCTAGCAGCTCAGGTGCCTCCCATGCAACACAATACCCCGGGTCAATTTCCCCAGCCCCACCCAGCCCATGATTGCCCTGTCCCCAGGACCCACAGAAAGAAGGTGTCCACAGACTTGAAACTATGCCCAGTTCCAAACTGAAATGAGCAACACCATTTAAGGAAATCAAAGCACAGAAAATGGCAACTCAGTACATTTCTTGCAACACCTAAACATCTCCAGCAGATCCATTAACATAGTATGTGGATGTTTGCATTAATTCTTTAATCTCGACTTTTGAGATTTTCCACAAATTACATTCCAAATTTCTTCATCTAGACTCAACTACCTTTCTCAGTGACATCTTCCGTTTTTAATCATAGGTAAACATTTCCTATGTTTGGATCACGGTAAAAATTTTGCATTTTGCTTTTTCTTTGCAATCGTTGTGTGATATTTTCCTACCTCAGATTCATAGTAAATATGAATTCATACAGATGGAAACATAGTAAACATGAATCTGATTTATGCATCAGATTAAACTATAGATCACTTCATCATTCTCCAGTTGTTAAACATTTGATTTCTAGTTCTTGCTGTTCACTGTTACAGGTTAACGCAGTACTACTTGTTAACATAATGCATCTTTGCACAAGTAGAATTTATCTTCTTTATAATTATTTTCGTATAAAAACTTCCCAAAAATGGATTTCCCAGAATAAAAGTAAAAATATTTTAACACTGCCTGAAACATTGCCCTGCTGAGGTATTGAACCCGTTAATACTGTAAAGATTCATCAGTACTTCCCCCAGATTTAGGCTTGCTTAATAGGCATGTAATTTCCTTCAGAACTAATTTAATTTCCAGTTCTTTCCTTACAAACGATGTTAAGTATTTTTTCTTTTTTGTGTGACTTGTGTGTGAAATTTATAGGCTCTTTATGTATTGTTTCTATCTGTTGTATTAGCAGACTTGGAAAATATCAGAAATTCTAAAGAATATTTAGTAACACTGCCCATATGATACTTGAACTTCCTGTAACAACTTTAAAAAATATTTTATTTTACTACTATTGGCTTTATTTTAATTGTACGAGTGTCTTGAATTTTATTTAAACACCTTTTCTCTTTTTTTCTTCATAACATCTTTCATAATCTAAAAAGCCCGTTCCCCTATTTGGTTAAATAAACTATCTCTTTGTATATGATTTAATTTTTTATTATAATTCTTTGAAGTGAATTTGTTTTTTGCCATATTGAAGTCAAGTTATTCCAGCAACATGTATAAAATAATTATGTTCTTTATAATTTCATTATACCCATTTGCCCCACATATTATGTTTTCATATGTCCTTAAAGTTGTGAATACACGTTGATTTCATGGACTATATTTCTCCTTTTAATCCAGCTTTATACTGCTTCAATTATTGTTGTTTTATAAAACAGTCTATTTTGTGAGATAATTATTATTCCTTTGCTAGCATTCTAATATTCTTACCTATCTTTCCAAATGTACTGTGGAATCAATTATTCTGAATTCCATAAAATGCCAATGATATCACTGATATTTTAACCAAAGTTATATGAAAACTTCAAGTTAAACCAGAAATAATCCATTTGGTCTTCCTATCTAGGAGCAGGATATATTGCTCTACGTAGTTAAGCCTTTTATCACCATTAAAATTTTGTAGACTTTTTTGGATAGGTATTATAAAACCTTATACAAGTTTAATTAAGACATAATTCAATTTTGTGGCTATTATAAATCGGAAGTCTTTTATTATAATATTTTTAGCTGCCCAATAAAGGCATTTGAGTATTGGACTAACCTGTATTAATCATATTTTTTGACCAGCAATTTTTCTTCACTGTTATTTTGATTTCTTTAGCTCCTCTACGTGAATGATCATAGAGTCTTCTCATAATGTTCTTTTTAAATCTTATTTCTTTTCTGTAGTGTATTATGCAGACAAGAAAATATAAATCTCTATAAAACAGTCATTGTGGAAGTTCTCCCTCCATCCTTCCTGTTGTTCACGCCAAAAAGAAACTCCCATCCCACGTTTGACCTGCCAGCAAAAACCTGCTGGCTCCCCCTTCAGGAAAGTTCTGGAATCGTACCCCTTCTCGCCATCTCCCCTTCCCCACACTGCTCTCAGCCCCATCCACTCTCACGGGGATTATGCACTGGCCTCCAATTCACAATCCAAATGAACCATCAGAGAGAGCTCTGAGAACGTAGGTCAGATACTGTCGCACTTCTGCTTAAAACCCCCCAAAGTCCTTGCAGTCCCTCACAAGGTCCTCTATGGTCCGCCCCCTCCACCTGTCTCACTTTACCCCCTATTCATGCCCCTCATTCACTTCTTTCTAGACACAGCAGACTCATTGGTATTCCCTGAACATACCAGATGTGCCCCTGCCTCAGGGCCTTTGCACCTGCTGCTTCCTCTGCCTGGAAAGCCTTTTTCCCAGGTATCTGCGCAGCTCATTCCCTCACCCCCTCCAGGTATTTGCTCAAATACCAGATTCTCAGTGAGGCCTTCCCCAACTCCCCAACTTAAACTTGCATCCTCCTCCTCTTTGCTCCCTAAGTCTTTCTTGTTCCATTTCTTTTTCATTGTACTTTTCACCACCTCACATTCTATGTATGTTTTTATTTCTCATCTCCCTATCTTCTTTCCTCACGCACACCACCAAACTCAAGTATAAGCTTCAGAGAGCAAGGATTTCTTCCTGTTTTTCTCATTATCATATTCTCAGCGTTAGAAAATAGATGCTTGGCAGGGTGTGGTGGCTCACGCCTGTAATCCTAGCACTCCGGGATGCCGAGGCAAGAGGATCACTTGAGGTCAGGAGTTCAAGACCAGCCTGAGCAAGAGCGAGACCCCATAGTTACTAAAAAAAAAAAAAAAAAATAGAAAAATTGGCCTGAAACTACTAAAAGTAGAAAAAGTTAGCTGGGAGTGGTGGTGCTTGACTGTAGTCCCAGCTACTTGGGAAGCTAAGACGGTAGGATCGCTTGAGCCCAGGAGTCTGAGGTTGCTGCGTGGCACTCTAGCCCAAGCAACAGAATGAGACTCTGTCTCCAAAAAACCAAAAAAGAAAGAAAAGAAAAGAAAAAAATAGATGCTCAATAAAAAACTGTCTTGAATGAAAGCACACCTATCATATCAGGTTAAGGGTGAGTCACTTGGAAATGTCTAAGCTCAGTATGATTTTTATCTATGATATTGACTAGATCTTTTTTTATCATATTGAGGAAGAATGTTTTTATTCCTACCTTTCATGGGTTAGGTTAGGAATTGGTGCTGAATTTTGGTAAACGCTTCATCTGGCAGATGTAATTTTACATACTATGTCATCCTTCAGAGGATTAATATATTTCACTAAGGAATTTCTCCCTTCAGTAATCAAATAAAGTTAATCTCCATAGATGTTCCTAAAATATTGGCTATATTGTTCAAGCTGGGCTTATTATCTCCTCGTGGATACAGGCCAAAGGCTGATACACCAGAGAGCGAAGAAGAGAAAATTCGAATGATTTAGCCAATATAAAAAACAAGTAAAATGAAAAAATGTTTTGCTAACATATTTCAAATTGGCCCCTGTGAGTGTTTTATTTATTCATGTCCATAACATTGATTAATGATTGTGTCTGGGTTAGTTGATGGGAGTTCCAGTCAGCAACTACTTTTATGCAGACAATATTTCGTAGTCACGTTACGTAGCCTACAAGTTACCATTTCTTTTCACCCCTTTGATCACCTGATTGTTTTACCAACGTTTGTAGTTTCTCTATTCTCCATAGTCCTACAAATAATAGGCATGCAGGTAAGAATAAGTAAAAGGTAAACTTACCCATTTAGGTTTTAATTCTAACATATGTATCTGTCATCCTAGCATGCAAAAGCATTCAAACATTTCAATGAATGAATTATATTAACATTTGTCTTTCAGTGGTTAAAAAAAAAAAATTGCTGTTTACTATAGTATAAGATTCCAAAGACTTAGAAACAATATTTGTGTTGTTTTTATACTTTTGACATTTAAAAAAACCCAATTGGAATTTTAATCTGGTCAGAAATTCAAATATTTTGCCAATTTTAGGTAGTTTCGGTTCATTTCATGTCAACACAACCTCTTACTACTGACCCAAAATTAACATTATGGCTGTAATTTTTTTCAAATAAAAGCTGTGTTCCTGACAGGTAGTATATAAATAAATTTATCATCTTTTAAATATGCAATGGAAATTTGTCATTTAAAAGAATGCTATGCCTGACAAATATGACCTCAGCCAGGTGATCGAGGTCAAATCAACAGCAAAAGGTCACGTCATATTGGTAGTATGTATCCTTGATAAAATAATAATAATAAAAATGGCAATGCACTCCTGTGGTCTTTCTCTCCAAAATTCATAACCCTTATCTAAGCATGAGAAAAGCATTAGAAAAATCCCAGTGGAGGCATATCCTACAAGATACCTGAGCAGTACCCCTCAAAACTGTTAAGGTCACCAAACACAAGGAAAGTTCTAGGTAACTGTCACAGCCAAGAGGAACCTAAAGAGACATCACTAAATGTGGTGTAGTGTCCTGGTTGGGCTCTCAAAACACACAAAAGGATATTAGGGGAAAAAACAAAGGACCTAAATAAAGTATGGACTTTTATGAATAATTATGCATTCGTATTGGTTCATTAATGGTGAAGATCATACCATAAGCTGAAAGATATTAATAATGGAGGAAACTATACACAGAGTATCTGAGAACTCTCTGTACTAGTTTTATAATTCTTCTGTAAATCTAAAACTGCTCTAAAATAAAAAGTTTATTTAAAAAATGAAATTGTGAACATGGCTGACACTTGGCCAAAAGTTTTAATTACTGTGATTTTTTTTATAACTATGATGAAGAGTTCGAAACCTGTACGTGAACATTTAAATAAGATATCTTACAGGTAAGTGATAATGTGGATTCAGGTAAATTTTCCTTCAATTTTGTAGAGATTTCAAAGTAATTCTTGACTTCAATTATCTAGATGATTGTCTTAATAGTCCATGTTGCTTCTATTTGTAAAAGTAACCTATCTTTATAAAAATCCAAGCAAATACATAGCAAATCCAAAAAAAGAAGCTTTTAACTGATAAATGGAACAATAAATTAAGAACAGATATAGATTCTACTCCAAAAGTGAAGACTATGATAAATATTTTTGAAAATATTTATCTCTTTTAATTTTAATATGATATCTTTTTAATATAGAAGACCATTGAATTTTTCTCTTCATACATCTTGATTGTTGTCCACTATGTTAAAGCCATGCAGAGCTCTACAAATAGAAAACTATACAATAGTTTGGATGTCAAACCACAAGATCACCCTAGAAAATGGATGTCGGCCCCTAAATAACAACCGCAAAGATCAGAGCATGGTGGGTCCACTTGTACCATTGGAAGAGGAGCCCCAGCCAGAAGGAAAACTTCCTGCACTTGTCAACTGATGATAAATCCATTCCCATCCCGCAGTAGCTAAAGGGCTTAGGCCCTATCTACCTGACAAGCTGAATGCATAAGACCCCAAACACGAAGTCAGCATTTCTAACTCATCACCCTGAGCTAGTCTCAAGACGGAAACGTCAAGCAAAGAGCGGAGAGCAAAGAAAGTTTGGGGTGTGTAGCTCAGCACCACTGTGAAGTTAGGAAGACAAATCCCTGAACTGTGACTGTCCATGTCTGTATCTTTCAGGGTGTGACTTCAACTTCTCCCTCACGGGAGCACCAGGACCAGACATTCCCTAGCAACGAGTGTTAATATAAAAGAAGATGCAGGAGCAGGGGTTTGGGGAGGAACCTCAGGAATTATTTCCAAAGGTCTAGCTTTATGACCATAAGCAAAACCTCCACTGACTTCCTATTTAAGAAATTAATTTTTATATTTTAAATATTTGCAATATTCACCAATGTAAAAAGGTAGCAATATTAGCATTTCATAAGAATATACTGAATATGATATTTCTACTAAAGTTCTCAAAAGAAGTTTACTTATGATACTAAAAATATTAAAAGGGAAACTAGTTAATAAGTTAACTATATGCAATATAGGAAAATTTTCCCTTCCAGAATATTTTTTTTAAACAAAATTACTCAAGTCACATAGTATAGAAACTGAGGGTCGGGGGTTGGAAATTTTAAACAATATTATTTTATATTAAAAAATATAAATATAAAAAATCTAAATAATCCAAGAGAAAAATGTAACATTGCTTTTGCCATTCTCTCTGAAATATTATTACACCATCTCGTGAAATAGCAGCCATGAATGCATTATTTGTCACTTGTCCTTTCATCCATTAATTCCCATCTTAGTGATGATTTCTCCTAGGGCTGCCCACCGGCAAGCCCAGTGTTAACCTGGAATTTATTTATTAATTTTTTTCATTCTATACTGCTTATTTACTCACTACAGTTGCTCATTTATACATTTCTGACGAATCTCTGCTTCTCCCATGAGGTCCTACTGGAGATTAGAAAAACTGCATGACTGTGGACCAAAGCAGAAGACTTGACTAATTTTACCAAAGTAAAATGAATGATTTTCCATTAGTTTATCTGGGATATTAATGAAGAATTCTAAGTTCATTGTGTGAAGAATCGCACAATGTATAGTGATAAAAGAAAGCTTAATAACATCTATCTTCTCTTTCTAGCCCCTGTAATATCACTCATGATAAAAATACTCACTAAAAGGGGAATAGCAATAAATTAAAACTAGATTGCATCCATAGTAATAATTTAATTGATAACATGAAACGTGTGGGGATTTTTTGTATGCTGCTTCAGCGTTAATGCTGTTACTGCCGGGAGAACATTTTTGCAATAGTTACTGTTTTTTTTTTTTTTTTAAAAGAAACAAAACTTTTTTATTTCAGAATATTTCGGGGGTACAAATGCTTTGGTTACATATATTGCCTTTGCACTGCCCGAGTCAGAGCTATAAGCATGTCCATCCCCCAGACATCGTTCCCCGCACTCATTAGGTGTGAATATACCCATCGCCGCCTTCCCCCACCACCTGCCCGACACCTGATGAATGTTACTTCCATATGTGCACATAAGTGTTGATCAATTAGTACCGATTTGATAGTGAGTACATGAACCATCCGTGCACAGGTGGCTGTCCGCGCTCTTGACCTCCTACCCTGGGAGGCCACCACTAGTCTATCATTTTTTCCTAACCTGGAATTCAAATGTCTCATCTTTCTATTTGAGAAACAGTGGAAGCAGCTGCTGGCAGCCAGCACCTCACTGCTCTTGGTCGCTAACAAGCAGCTGCTGGCAGCCAGCACCTCACTGCTCTTGGTCGCTAGGAGAACTCGAGCCTGTCCCACAGCAAGACTAAAAGACAGTTGAGGAAAGAACAGCTAGAATAAGAGCTGCAAAAGAATTAATTACAGAGTGTCCAAAGGTAGATCCCTCCCCCTCTCCCCATTAGGTTTCCCAGAAGGAAACATAAATGCAGCCTAATTAGATCCTGAAAAAAATGCAGAGAATGTTCAACATAAAATAATTAATACCAAATGCCCAAAAGGTCAATAATAACAAGACGGTAACTTTCAGACTCCTCTAGTCATTTATTGTGAAATAGTCTTAACCATGCTGTTATGTTAAATGTTAATGTTCCTATTTGTTCACATAGAGTGAGAGAAAATATATGTGCTGGGAATTCTACTTTAATTACCACAGTTTTGTCCATTTAGTTTAGAGCTACTGTTGGGGATAGGTATTAAGAATGTAGATAGAATGTGATTAAGATAAAGACTAATTTTCAATCATATCTATCTCCCCCTCTCATTTTTCCACCAAAGTGTCCAAATACGACTCATTATGTCTCAATTATCTGCTTTAAAAGGCCCTTTAAAGCCATTCCCAGGCTCACACACTTTCTAAGGAGTTTTATAAACAAGATTAGCCCTTGTTTCAGAACCTGCAAAGTGACAGCTTCTGCAAGTCTCGAAAGTCCCTTCCAAGGACTTCATTTACATAGTGGATCATGCGACTGCCTCTTCCCAGCAACACCACGGCCACTCCGTGTGGGGAGAGAGCTAACGAGCTCTGGGTAGGGACAAGTGCCAGTGTGGGGGTGCGCTGGCTCGCTGCGTGGGACAAATCCCTCCGTTCAGCCTTGCACTGGGGGCAGGGGACGGGACTGCCAGCTGGGCATTGAGTCCACAGTGGTTTCCTGCATTTTGACCTTGAAAAAACAATTGCGTCTATAAGAAAGGAAAAAAAAAAAAAAAGCTGAGTCATCAGTCCTGGCCAGGAGTGTGGAAATGCGGGCAGCATCTTTTCGCAACGGCAACAACCAGTGCTGTGCTTCAGACCCTTCCTATTCCCAGAATCCAAATCCAACTCCTTAACCCAAATATAAAAAGAAACATTGGCCTAAAGGCCCAGAATTTAAAAACCACTGGTGTTCTGGTAGACATCTGGCAGGGAGCCTATTAGAAATGTAATATATTACAATTATATTTTTTTTTATTTGCTTCCCCACTTTCCCTTTTTTTTTCTTTCTTTTTCTTTTTGGTGTGGATCCTTGTAGTGACAGGGAAACTCTAGGGGCATACACATTGGACAGGAGGTGAAATTTGTTGGAATATCTGTAAACAGAGTTGGGACCAATGAGCAGAAGTGAAAGTGATCTATAAGGCTACTTAACTTTCTCAGGTTCCCAGCTGGTGAGTCCATTGACATCTTAGAATGGGAAGAACAAGCCTAGGAGGCAGGAGCAGCGCGAGTGTCCTCAAGGTGAATTCGAAAATGTTTTTAAAGGAAGGGAAAGGGCCCGTAGAGCAAGAGAGGTCGTGGAGGAAACTGCCAACTGAACATGTCGGACGCTGCAAACACCCCACCTCTGGACTCTAAAGCTCCAACATCATAGAGAATTTCCATGAGAATCTATCCAAGGAGGCCAGCTTTAAAATGCCAGGCCATGGGTTCACAATCAGTTCATATTTCATCTGTGATTTTGTAAACAGGCCATGATGGTTAATTTTCTGTGTCAACTTGCCTGGACTAAGAAATGCCCAGATAGCTGGTTAGATAGAAATACCCATTATTTCTGGGTGTGTCTGTGAGAGTGTTTCCGGAAATGATTAGCATCTGAATCAGAAGACTGAGTAGAGAAGATCCACCCTCCCCAACGAGGGCACCGTCCAATCTGTTGAAGGCCCAGTAGAGCAAAGAGTCAGAGGAGGGAAAATTCTCTTTCTCTACTTTAGCTGGGACATCCATCCTCTGTCTCATGGACACCTGACCTCCTGATTCTCAGGCCTTGGGACTCCAGGACTTGCACACAAACATGCACTTGTTCTCAGGCCTTTGGACTTGAACCGAATGACACCCCTGGCTTTCTTGGTTCTCCAGCTCACAGATGGTGGGACTTCTCTACCATCCTCCATAATCATGCAAGCCAATTCCTATAATCAATCAATCAATCTCTCTCGCCCTCTCTCTATATATACAGCTTATGTATCCTATCTATCTATCAATCTATCTATCTGTCTTCTACACTCACCCTTTGATATCCATGCGGGGATTGGTATCAAGACTCCTATGGATACCAAAATCCTCAAGTGCTCAAGTCCCTGATACAAAATGGTAAAGTATTTGTATATAATCTATGCACATCCTCTTGTATACTTTAAATCATCTCTGTACTGCTTATAATTCTGAATACAATGTCGATGCTATGTAAATTGTTGTTATACTGTATTGGTTTTTATTTGTAATTTTTTATTCTTGCATTGTTATTTTTATTGTCTTTTTTTCCTCCTGAATATTTTTGATCCATGGTCAGTCGAATCTGTAGATGCAGAACCCCCAGACAGGAAGGGCCAACTGCACCTCTCCTATCAGTTCTGTTACCCTGGGGAACCCTGACTCATCCACAGGACCAATCCTAAGCAAAGTTATGCCAAGGGCAGTATGTGTCCACGGCTCCCATGACGCTCCTGCCCTTGGACTCCAATGCTCTCTAGGTCCTATGCAGGGAGTCAACATCAGGACCCTGTAGGTGCTCTTTCTGTGGGAATGAATCACTCTTCCCCAAGCTTCCTCCTTTGCCACAGTGTTATATATGGGATCTTATTCATAATTAGGTTTTAGCACATTAGTAAATTCTCTGCTTATATAAGCATAGAGATGATAGATGACAGGTGGATGGGCAGACAGAGAAACACAAGTACTCATGAGGAGGAGAGAGGGCGGACATGTATTTGGATTCATATTGCATCAAGGCAAAATTCCAATCAATTGTGGAAAATGTCTTACAGGCAGTGAGATATAACTTAGACAGGAAACATAAGGGCAGGGTGAAAAGCCGACCAGATGGAGGTCACCCAGGCAAAAAGGGAAGCCTACGGGGAGGGCTGGGGAGGAAGGAGGGATGAGCTCCGTAGCCAGGTGAGTGGGAGATGCCAGATGGGCAGGATAAGGGAAGGCACAGCAGAACAGCCAGCCTCCGTCTCGATTATTTTCACTCAATTATGCTGATTAAGATCCTTAAAGATCAATGCCGGTAAGTTAGTAGGGATTCATTTATTACAGACATTATTTCATTCATTTTGCCAGCCCTTGCAAGAGAAATACTATTTATATGTAATGACATATATATAATTACAGACAAATACAATTTATTTGCATACACAAAAACCCCTTATAGCTTAGTAAATTATATTCATGATACAGGTATTTATATCATGAATGGATTACCATTCTACACACACGCACAGAAGAGAAAGAGAAAGGAAATCCCACAGATACGTGTATATGTAGGTTTAGATCTCTTTTGTTAAAAGCTATGGAAATTCATGTTACAGGATAATGCAGTTAAGAAAATAACTATGTTTTGGTTTCATTTGGTTTTCTTCTTGTGCTGAAGTTTCCTCCCAACAATGATGTTTTTTTCCTCAACGCTCCACCATTTAAGAACACAGTCCCAGGCCCGTGAGCCCTGAACATCAGGACTTATCTTGCCTGGGTGGAATCAACAGATTCTGTTTCCAAAAATGTAGGCTTCCAAGGGAAAAGAGGTGACTTGTCCAGAGAGAAGAGAACTCTGAGGATTGAAAGAGAGGGAACTGGCCCATCCTAGGAGATGGTAGGAATTCCTCAAGGCAGGAAGGAGGGAGGGAGAGAGACGGTGTGTTCCACAAGTAGTGAGGTCTTGTCCTCTATCTCCATGAGGCTCCCTGGAGATGGCCGGGAGGCTGGACACCAGGCCTACAGCATCATGAGCTGCAGTGAGAGTCACCTGCAGCCCAGCCAGCGTTCCAGGCAAGATCTCTGTGTGGAGCTTTCTGCAGCCAGTTCAGCTATCTAGAAATCAGGGCAACAAGGGAACCATCATGTAGCAGACACAGCCATGGCAACAGTGCGTACCTGCCAGGGTGCTAAGCAAGCCACGGTGGCCACCAAAAAGGATAAGGAGAATCTCAGAATCAAGGAGAAAACTAAAAACCAGGCCTCAGAAAAGAAAGCAATCAGAGTAGTTCAGGAGATCTAGATCACCAGCCGTGTCTGCTCCCTTGCAGGGGGGGTCCACTGGGGGCGGGTGTTAGCTTCCACCTGTTTTCTGTCCAGGTGTCAGGAACTCAGCTACAATTCAAACTCCCAGAAAATAAAGGGATTGGCTTGGATGGGTTGGTCACCCAAATATTGGCCCAGGAAGGACAGGACACTTAACTGCCAGTCCTACCAAGCTCTGCACAGCTGGGGAAGATTCATTCCCCAGAGGAACAGCGGGACTGTTTGCTACAAGAAGGGAGTATGCTGGCAAAAATGCAGGTGTCCACGACAGATGGTGACCACCACGAGCTAAGGGAAAAGCCCCTTCTGATTTTTCCCATGCTCACATGAGATCCGGGATGTTTATGTGACCCAGTGTCAAATAGGGGAACCCTCTGATGGATATTTGCTTTATGATCTGTTTAATCAGATGACGATGACAATGACACTTTGAGCCAGTTTTATTTTGATTTAGAAAAATAAAAGAATGAGGCATTTCTTGTGCCCAGGCATAGTGGGGTAAATTTATTCTACCATAGCTGCTGGTGACTTTCCACTTGTTTCTCCACATCCACTTTCTACCCTCCCTTGATGCTCCCGGAGACTGAGCTAAGCAGGGTGCACATGGCTCTCCGTCCCCTGGTTTCTGACTGGGTTGGCCCCTTCGGGGGAGGTAACAGCTTCAGTTCATTGCAGGGCACTTCACCTCTCTTGCTGGTATTCATAAATCCCCTTCTCCTGGCTTTATAGACAGTCCCTTTGGGAGTTTACCCTGATTTCACCCCCTACTGCAAAACCCCATTGCCGTAGCCTCCCTCGAACAAAGTCTTCCTTGCTATCTGTAATAAGTGCCATGAAAATTTCTTTAACAGTCATGGCAGTCGTGACTTGGATAGGATCAGGGTCATTGCTGGGTTCCCAGATCTCTCTCTCAGCACACAGTGTGCACCTTTGAAGTCTTGGGTTCACTCCTGGCTGACTGATCGGAAATCCATTTGTGAATCAGACTCCTTAGCCAGTGCTCTGAAGAGCGGTCCACTGAAGTACAAGACCCAATGGCTGATGGCTCATACCATCTGGAGAATATCCTCTACCACCAATTCTCAATGTATGGGTTAGCTGATCCTCAATGAACCGAAGGCACCCGGACAAGAAAAGGGACTCGCATTGTTCAAAGGAAAGAAGAGAATCTCTCCTCTCCTTGAATAAGGGGGGTGACTGACAAAGACTCTCTCCTTGACCTAACTCTAGTCAGGCTCCACTAAGCCCTCAAAGGTCCCTGCACTTGGGCTCTGTCCGTGACCTGCTTGGTCCAGTTTTATTTAGCAAGAATCCTGCTGAGTCAGTTTAGCAAAAATCCCCGCCCTTGATATGTGATCAAATCCTCATCCCCTGCCCTTGATATCTGATCCCCGTGGCCTCCCTACGCTAGATGTCTCCTCTAGTAACTTCCCATCCCCCGGGCCCCACCCTGCTCCTTGGCTATACATCTCCACTTGTCCTTGTTGTGTTTGGAGCTAAGTTCAATTTTTCTGCCCTACTGCAAAACCCATTGTGGTAGACCCCCCCTTGACTTGAATAAAGTCTTCCTTAGCTATCTTAAAAATAAATAAAGTCCCTTTAATGAACTCTCTGCAGTTACCCCCTTGGAGTATTCCATCTGTTTCCGGCTGGCACCCTGATACCTTTAGTAAAAACAAATTCAGGTTGAGTCATCAGAAAACCAGCAGCCAGTGTGACTCACCCATCACGCCCTGTTGTCCAATGCATGTGCTTCTCCCAAATTAAATATGATCTGAGCAGCTGCAAATCTGTGTTTGGCCAAGAGCTCAGGAGGGCCAGAGGGCAGCTTTCAGTGCAGCTTGCTCCTCAGGAGACCTGGAGCCAGTAGTCACAGGGTCCATGAAAGCCCCCAGCTCCTCGCCTCACTCCGGAGCAGCGCAAACGCAGGGTGAGCTCAGCCCGCCCACCGTCTTCGTGCTTGGCTGCTGGGTTTGGGCACCGCAGCAAGCTCACGCTCTTCCCCACCAGATCACACGGGGCTGTCACCAGAGCCCATTCTCAACCACCCCACTGGCTGCCGAGGGCTGCGTGAGGGCCATCTGGGAAGGCCTGTGCCCAGTTGCAATAGTGGCAGAGGGTGGCTAGACCACACACATTACATATGTGTGGGTGTGTGTCGGTGCCAATTAGCAGCATGTGTTGTTGATCCTGTTTCAAAAGTACCCGACAGTCAGCTGCGCCAGGGGAGAGGGGAATGGGGTGCCAATCGGAGGTACTTACAGAGGTTGAATGCCATGTGTTGTTATTGCTAGACAGCGCTGCAGCCTGGCCCGGGAACAGAAGTGCAAGAACAAAGGTCGTAGCAGAGGGATGTGGGGCTTGAAGATTTCGAGAACTGCCTTTTGCCCCTAACATGCTGGGAGGACAGAGTAACCAACCGTCTGGTAGTTTCTCCTATAGACTGGAAAATAGCTACTATGAATTGCCAGAGCTTTTTCAGCCAGAGTGCCAATGTAACCTTCACAAAGGAAAGGGCATGAAAGAGTTAAATCTCAAAATTCAAGACTGTTAGAGGGAGAAGCAGCGGATCCTCACAGTATGCCAAAAGGAGGAACTATGGAGAGGTTTCGAGCAGTGGGGACATCTCTCTGGATTCACCCGGAGGGTTTTCTCCTCTTGACAAAAGCCAAGGCAGTAGAGAAATGTCCTCCCACCTCTGACGGATGCTACGGTCTGACTCATTTGACATCCATTCCTGCTTCTTTGTGTGTCTTGCTGCATTACAGAGATTGAAATGTCAAAACAACATGATTTTTCAGGCTGTCCTGCATCCAGGGTTCTGGGTGTGATTTAGGTTCAAACAACCTGGTGCACCCCTGCCAGGCAGAAACGCAGAACCAGTTTGGAGGGGAGACGGGAGGCCGAGGGCATCCGTGGTGCTGGCTCAGACCCTGGCAGAGGCAGGAGGGCTCCCGTAGGGGCTTCCTGGCTCACGTTTATCCTGTGGCAGAGGCAGTGACGTCCCCAGTCTCTGCAGAGGCGGTGTGACCCTGGGGGCTTGGCATGCCATCTGCTCCTCTGAGCCTCCCAAATATGTTTTGTAAGCCGCCTACAATTTTATATCAAATCTCTTTCTGTTTAAACTAGTCAGAAAAGTTTCTGGTTTTTTGCAGCTGAGCCTAACTGATACACTTACCCACCGAGCTTTCCCTTCAAACACACACACAAACCCTTTTGCCACGTGAGAGAGAGAGAGAATGAGATTCTTAGGATGTCTGAAGAGCCTGCATTAGGCAAGAGGGAAATGCATACAGGGTTGGCCCTGCTTATCCCAGGGTGCTGCGGCCATGGATTCAACCATCCACGGACTGAAAATATTAATAATAAAAATAAATAGTACAGTGATAAATATAATACAAATAAAAATACAGTGTAACAGCTACTTACGTAACATTTGCATTGTATTAGGTATTATAAATAATCTAGAGATGATTTAAAGTATACGGGAGAATATGTGTAGGTTATATGCAAATTCTACACCATTTTGCACCAGGCACTTGAGCACTTGGGGATTCTGGTATCTCTAGGAGTCCTTATACCAATCCCCCATGGATATCAAGGGGTGAGGATAGACAGACAGCAGATAGGATATATAATATGTACACAGAGAGAAGACAAGAGAAATTCATTGATTATGGGAATCGGCTCACATGATTGTGGAGGTCAAGAAGTCCCACCCCACCAGGGGTGTCATTCGGTCCAAGTCCAAAGGCCTGAGAACAAGTGCATGTATGTGCGTAAGTCCTGGGGTCCCAAGGCCTGAGAACCAGGAGCTCAGGTGTCCATGAGACAAAGAGGATGGACATCCCAGCTCAGATTCGAGTCGCCAACAATTTCCCTTCTCAAACTGCTCTGTTATCAGGGCTTGAGAAAAGCCACCTCTCCAACCTTTCAAATCTGTCTAGATGTCGAGACTCTCCTCCGGGTCAGGACTTCCTTGCTCACGTGAACTGCTGCAGTGGCCTTGTAACTGGCCCCACCTCCAGTGACGTCTTCATTGAGTGAACATCGCATGAGTATCTACTGTGTGCCGGGCACAGGGCTCAGTGGACAACGGCGTCCAATCCCGCCCACTTTAAATTCTCCGCTCACACCGCAGGCAGGGGGTCTGGTCTCAGCCCTTTCCTACTTGAGGCAGCACGGAAATGTCTTAAGTGTGTGGGTTCCGGAGCCAGAGCTGGGTAGGAATCCTGGCGGTTCCACTCACTGCCTGCACAACCTGTAGAAAGCTGACTTACCGGTGCTGTGGTTTCCTCCCTTGTAAAATAGAGACTAATTCCTAACTACAAGGTTATTTCTAAAATGAAACAGGTCTGTAAAGCGCCTAGCGCACTGTACAGCGCATAGTCAGTGCTCGTTAAGGGGCAACTACTAAGATTATTGATGGCTACTTAAAACCCTTAGAGAGCTTGCCATCACCAAGAGAAGGTGTCCAGGCTCCTTCCGGCGGCACTCAAGGTGGCCCCGCTGTGCCACTGTGTCCTCAGCACCTCTCTCCCCATCCCCCACTAATCGTGGTCCCCATCCAATCCCATGGCACTGCACCAGCCGGTCGCTCCTCCTGGAACATGCTCATCTCTCCTTTGTCATCTGTCTGCTCTCCCACAAGAAGCCTTCCCCAGTGCCCCAGGGGGGCCAGGCGCTGCTCCCTTCTGACCTTGAATCTGCACACAAGGTACGGCTGCGACGTGCTGAAAGACCAAAGCCCAGCACCGTGACGCTGCCCACTTGATACAGAGCTGCAGCCTGGGCTCACCACCCAACCGCCCTGGGCTCCGTGTCCCCACGGAGCCACTTTAGCCAGAGCGAGCTGGATGGTGCGAGGAAGAGGACTGCCCTGGGGACAATTCTGGCACCCTGGTAGGCAAATGTCCCATGTCCCCACCACTCACTGCCACCTGTTTATCCATGGAACTACAGCCTCCGCAGGACGCTGCACAGGGTGACACCTGTTGGACCACCATCCCCACCTACTGCTCTCCACGCAGGGCTCTACCCAGTCACTTATCACACTGAAGGTGTCTGTTCCCCTTCCTCCAACATCCCAGACTATAGGTGGGGCCGGGAGCAGGGGTGTTTATTTCGTCTTTGCCCTCTCAGCACCATGCCCAGCCTGGTGGACCAGCAGCTCTGCCTGAGACGTGGAATCAGACGCAGCCTGAATCGGGAGCCTGAGAGTTGGCTGGAGAGATTCTGGAGGCAGATCAGGAAATGAGGCGCTCAGAGGTTAGGTCTCCCGGAGCTAATCACTCCAGCTTCCCCACTGGCATTGGCGGCCACCTCCAATCAGCAGAGGCTGCAGAAGGTGCCACCCACCCAGCCAGCTGTAGCCCGAAAAGACCTGGCACCATGTCCTTAATCCTAAACAGAAATAAAAGCTATCACCTGGCACTGAGCATCCTCTATCCCATCCAATTTAAATAATATTGTCTCCAGGCCTGTCGGCGCACTTCATGTTAATAGCTCAGCCTACTATTTTAGTTATAGATGGAGATATCCGCTGTTTGCAAATTAGCCTCCAGCGCTCATCATCGAGTCGTCAAATCTTTCCCTGCCAAAACTCATACACCTCAATGCTGAAATATTTCCTGTTTTATTATCTCCAGTAAACAGCCGCTTTTCCCCAGAGTCGGCATTCAGCCAACGACGTGCCCCACGGCCTAGACGATCAGCTGTACCGGGTGCCTTGTCACCTGCTGAGGCCGCGTTCCCGGCCAGGACTGGTGACGACAATGCTTTTCCCCACGGACAAGCTGCAGTTGTCAGGAGAATTCTTGGGGAGAGTGTTATGGACAAGTTGTTTGCTGCTCACCTGGGCTCTGCTGTGGCCTAGCGGAGCGAAAATGCTTTGGCACCAGCCAAGCAGACCCGAGTTCAAATCCCAGTCCTGTCATTTACCATCTGTGTGACCTCAGGCAAGTTACTTACCCTCTCTGAATTGTTTCTTTTTCTGCAAAACCTAGGTTAATCATTCCCATCTCACAGAGTTTTTGGTGTGAGCATGAAAGGAGATTATATATATATAAAGCGCCTGGCACTTGATCGAGCTTATGTAATTCTAGTTCCCTTCTGTTCCTTCCCCTCAACTAGAGTGGTATTAATTAGTGGTATTAATTTTCTGTTTTGTGAACCACAGAGAAGGTTAGAGCTGGAAGGGAACTTACTTGAGAGTTTCTGGTGTGAGCTGCTTAATTTATAGATGATGAAGACCACACTAGAGAACCACCTCCTCCTAAAACACAGAAGAATTTGTCGCTGTGCAAACTCTCCCCTTCTCTCTTGCTGAACAGTCACATAGCTCCCCAGAAGGGGTGGAAACCATTCACATTCACCAGAGCAAGACTCTACTTGAGGCCTCAGACTGGCACTTACAGTTGCACAGGCTGTGCACTGCACAGTTAAGAGAGTGCATTAACATAAACAGCTAAGTGATGGCACACCCACAATTCTGAACCATGGATCCCTGGATGTCTCCATGAGAAGAGGGATATACCTTGTCCTCTTAGGTGGCACCAAAAAGAGGCACAAACATGTCACACCTGGCTGCTGGTGTGAAGCTTGTGTAGCTGAGAAGAGCTGACTGTGACTCTGGTCTCAGAAAATGAAGTGGGGACTCAGTGGCTTCTAATAGCTCCCCGGCTTGGACAGGAGGCCAAATTGCAGCCACTCAAGTGATGAACAGTCATGAAAAAACCACTATGAGGTGCTACAGCGGACTATTGCAGGAACGGCCCTGACTTACAGCTCCAGTACTCGTGCCCTTGGGTGTCCCCTACCACGCTGGGTTTGGGCTTGGCCATGTGTCTTGCTTGGGATAATAGGACATTCGATAAATGTGACAGAAGTGGGGACTTAAACAGCGCTTGCACCTCGGACTCTGCAACCAGCACATCAGCAAGGCCCGGCCAGCCTTCTGGAGAACAAGAAGTCATGTGGGAAAAGGATGCAGCCACCCAGCTGTCCAAGATGAGCCCCTGACAAGCAGCCCTCCCAGCTGGCCTCCCCTGACCACAGACATGTGAGCCAGCCCAGCTGAGATCTGCAGAACCCAGCCAAGCCCAGCCCAACGTGCCGACCTGCAAAATGACGAGCTAAATAAACAGTTGTTTTAATTCACTACGTTTTAAATGGTTTGTTACACAGCAAAAGCTACCTGATACAGGTGCTACCCTAGGCTTTGCAGAGAAATCCTGAGATTAATAAAAGAAAGGAACTATAGGACCCATCATCTAGTTGTGCAGAAAGACTTGTGCAAATGAAGAAACACATGGATTGAAGCTAAGAGTCCAGTGAGGGCTAAGCAGCTGGGGGATCTTCCTTTGTCCTTGAAGGATGTCACTCCTCCCACCCAGCAAACATCCATCACATGTTTAATAGGGACCAGGTGCGTGCCAAGCACATGCCTTAGGAATAGCACCTCTCCTGGGTCACAGCTCCTCTGTGAGGACAGGGCTGTCATCCCTACTTACAGATGAGGTCAAGTCACTGGCCCAAATTCATACAGAGAGGAAGTGGGAGAGCAGGAATCTGAATCCAAGCAGTCTCACTCAACAACTCAAAGTCTTCATCCCATAGTGTTGTAAGCTCAAGGGTAACAGATGCAAAATCCAACATGCGTCTCCTAACGGAGCCGTTCGTGAGCCCTGCATGTCAGCCCTGAGACGTGTCCATGCAGGAACAGCCACGTAATTCTATCCTGAATATTTTATTCTCACCTCATTCTTTTTTCCAAAGAGAAAAAATGCTCAGAGAAACCATTTTCCACATTTTTTGGTACTAGCGTTGGTTGGGGGAACTCGGTGTCTGGCAATGATGGTAGCCAGGGGACAAAGACCCTCCTCGACCCTCCAGCAATGCTTTTTCATCCATGGGGTCAGAGAAGAAAGGGGTGGACAGTGACAGGATTACGAGAGGGAAGGACAAATGCTATGGTGCCTGCCTGTTACCATTTAGATGAAACAAGGGAAAGGAAATAACACCAAGATGGTCCCTTTACAAATCTCTGAATAACCAACCAAATCCTTTCACTTGTATTATCTTTAATCTTGGACTGTAAGTCACCTGGCTCTACTTTTGTTCAGGCTTTGTAGGAAGTAGAACTTCACTTTTATATATATGTATATATAGAGAGAGAGAGAGAGGGAGGATAAATTTAATTTACTGACATGACTTGGGTGGGGATTTTGATGATTGATGAGACTATGTTTGAAATGTGCTTAGAAAGTCTCAAGAGTGGAAGACACGTGTAGACCACAGGTTGCATAGCAGCTATGGGCAGTGCCCCAAGTCCTGTGCTAATTGCTTTTTGTGCATTGTATCAGCTGATCCTCTCAACAAGCCTGCGAAGGACTATCAGTTTCTTCATTTTAAAGATGGGGAAATTGAGCCTTATTGAGAATAAATAACCTAGGTTACATAGCTGGTGAATGACAGAGACAACATTTAAATCCCGGCAATTTGGCATCACACTTTGAGCCACTCTGTGATTCTGTCTCCATTTTAACTCAGCATCCACCACGTGAGGATACAGCGTTCCTCTCCTCCGGAGGATGCAGCAACACCTCCGCCAGACACCGAATGTGCTGACGCCTTGACCTTGATACAGAACCGTGAGAAATAAATTTCTGTTCTTTATAAATTACCCAGTCTTGGGTATTCTGTTACAGCAGCACGAAACAAACTAAGCCACTAGTCATTTGCTCACCAGTGTCTTCTGTAGACTGCAAGCCCCTCTGGGGCAGGTCCTGGGTTTGTCTCTCTTTCCCTCTGCACCCCGCCCCCCAGCTCCTGCCTAACACCGGCAGGCGTTTGAAAACTATGTGATTATCCAAACTCTTTGCACCACTGTCAGAAGCCAAGCTGCGAATCACTGAGGTCCAAACAAGATGGAGGGTGTCTTTCCTTTTGTGAAACGATTTTTGTGGGGAGAGCACATTTACAAGGCGTTAATGCCAAAACTCTAATAAAGGAAGACACAGAGTGGTTTTGAATCCATCTTTATCTACTTTATTGTTCTTGTCTTCCAAAGGAACTATTTTTATTAGTTTCTTTTCTATCTTCCAGTGATTCTTTATGCACATACAAATATAAATATATGCTTATTTTCCTGCATTTCTGCTTTTTGTTTTTTTCTACTGAGCAACACATCATAGCAACCTCACTGCACCAGTGAAAAGAGAGCTTCCTCATCCCCCTTTCTGGGGGCATGGCACGCCGTTGTGTGTGCGGATGGGGCGTGGCTTTTTTTAATAGGTCCTCTCTTTATCATTACAAACAATGCTGCAGATGACATTTCACATGCGAGGAAGTGAATTTATAAAATAAATTCCAAAAGTGGGATTTCTGTATGTGCGTGTAAATGCATTTGCCATTTTGGTAGCCGCTGTGGCATGGCATTCCTAAACTTTAACAAAAAAGCACCTAATCTGAAGGCGGTTATCTTCTGAGCATTTAAAAAATAATCTTTTCTAAGGAAATAGACCCCGAGGATAGTCAGGGAAAATCATCTCATCGTCATTGCAATGTTTTGTCATATCCACGGTGGATTAGGGTGGGCACCAGGTGTGAGAAATCACTCCGGCTTTGCTCTTTTTACAAACACAGTGCATCTCAACCCAGGGATTTTCTTGGCATTTACAGAAAGGCCATTTCTGCCTGGGGCTTGTACCACTACAAAGCTTTTAATGGAGCTAGAGACAAAATGACAAATTTCTCACGTTGGAGGCACTTTCCTGGAAGCACGCAATTCAGTTTCACGTCCCAGTCTGGGAGCGTTGAAAACAGCAGATCAAATTGCTGGGCCATCTGTGGCCTCCTGTCCACCGGTGGGGAGGGGGGCAGACGGAAGCTGTCTCTCTGGACCTCGGCAAATGTGCTGGGACGGGGCCATCGTCCAGGGCACCAGGACCCTTCAGAGTTCTTGCCACCTGTCTGAACAGGCACCTAAACCAGCAGCTCAAACATCCCACGAAAGCTAGTCTTCGGGGAGCTTATACGTGTAGCAAGCAGCATGTCCACGGCCACAAGGGAACCAGAGCTGTCAAGGGCTAGAAGGTGAGTCGGTGCCTCCAACCTGCCACAAACAAGCCCAAAGTGCCAACGCGCCCATGCATGAGGCGGCGAGGTCTCTGCAAGTCACGGCTGCTGCCTGAGGACACGCAGGGTGGTGGGGTGGACTGGCCTATGCCCAGGACCTGGTACAGCAGGGCGAGCGGGTGACCCCACCAACGGCTCACAGGTGATTCTGCAGCCAGGTGTGTCCTAAGGGGGCAGAGTGGGCAAAATTGGGCATAGACAAAGTTATGAAGAAGGTGGCACTTCTTGTCTTCATAGTCCCCAAATCCTTTTCAAGTGTTTCTTTGCAGCACCCCCACCAGCAAGTCACTTTCCACCGGGACTGTGGCCGCAAGCTCCCCGCTGATCCCACCGCTTTCCGGCTCTTCCATCCTAAATGGAGGGGCTGCGGTGATGCTTCCCCACTAAGTCTGACCAGGTGGCTCCTGCACTCAAAGTCCCTAACGGCCCCTGTTCCATTCAGAGCATGAGCTGAGCTCCCTGGATCCTGCTGGCCTCATCCCCTGCCTCCCTAGGCCTTCACTCTGGCCACACTGCTCCTCCACTGCCCTCAGAGGCCCCTCTCTGGGATTTTACACTCACTGTGTCTCCTCCCTGGGTCACCTCTCCCAGCCCAGAACCACATGGCTTCCCCCGCTGAGGTCTCTCCTGACCAGCCTTCTTACGCGGCCACCACGGACACAGTTCCACTGGAAACCTTCCCCTGCCTCTGCTCTCTCTCCAGTGTCCTTAGCACCATCTATGGACACTGTCTATTTTACTTATTTATTTCATCATCCCCTCCCCCACGCTGGAAAATAAGGTCCATGAGAGCTTCTATCTGTTTTGTTTCCCCCGCTGTTCCCCGACATCTAACACGCCTGGCACAAAGGAGGTCCTAGGTATGTGTTGAATGAGTGAATACAGGAATGAAGGGTGTATTTCCCGCAAGCAACCTCATCTCCCTGGTCACAGAAGAAGCCACCCAGAAATCCATGCACAGGAAGGCACTATCACTGTCCCTGTCCATCTGGTGCCATCAGGATTGAGACTGCTGTGCTGTCTTTGCCACATTTTACACGAGAAAGGCCAGCGTTTAAGACGAAGGGAAAGATCTCTACCATGGGTGTTCCATGCCATACCAGGTGAGAGAGAGCATTTTGGGCGGAGAGCTTTCCTGGGTGTCTGCAGCCCAGCCCTGCCATCTATACCAGCCTTGGGGAGTAACGGCATGAAAGAGCTCAGGCAGGCTCTGCCACGTGTCACACAGCCAAAGGGGAACTGTATGAGACGCAGCAGCCATGGACCTGTGTCATGAGCCTGGAGGTGAACTCAGACCTCGTCAGCTGGGTGTGACCGAAGCACCCGGCCACAGCAGCTCAAGCTGTGAGCACATAGCATGGGGCACCGTCCCCCGTCCACCAAAGCCATGCTTGCCTAGTTGGTTTATATTTGACAACAAAGCCACATGACGTCACTTGCAAATTATTTAACTTCTATAGTGACCTAATAGTTAATATCTTTTATCATCCTGTTTCATATATACATGTATATACATGCAGAGACATGTATAAATGGCCTGTATTTCTATATGCACGCATGCATACATATATCTTTGATTTTGTGTACCTTTGATGCCGGCCACCGTGTGGCCTTTTTAGAAAGCCTATAAAATAATAAACTCTCTAGTCCTAGGTATAATTTCCCTTCAGGGCATACTGTTGCAGGAGAAAGACGATGAGTGAGAAGATTACAAAGGCTGTTAACACAACCATGAGGCCCTAAGAAGCTGCTGGAAAAGGATGCTCTAACGTGCAGTTGAGCGTCTGCAGCAGGAGTAGGACGAAGCCGGGATGAGGGGTCCAAAGCCCTCGTGACCTCCTCCCATGGTAGCCAGGAGGCCTGGGGAGGTCGTGCGACTCTTCCGTCCACTTCCTTGGCTAACAGTGAGAGCGTCATACCAGATACAGCTTGGTGTCTTTCAAATGCCTGTGTCCCATCAAGGCCAACGAGGCCAGTATGCCTGGGCAATGCAGGAACTTGGGACGAGGTGATGAGAAGATGACTCTGCGCTCCAGTGGCATTCCAGATCAGAGAGGCTTGAAACCCGGAACACCGGCGCTTCCAGCCAAGCCTTCCATGGCTCGATCCAGACTCGTAGTCAGGTCTGAACTGTTATTCGGATGAACATGGCAGCAGTTTTCTGGGACCCTGCTCTGAAGTCAGATTTTGCTGTCTGCTCTGAAGCTCGTTCAACACATTCACTGCCATGCTAGAAAATAATTATTTTTTCCATGGGCTGTGATGTTTTACTACAGAAATAGAATAAAAATTCCGAGAGAAAGCCTGAGAAAATGGCAGCAAGCAGGACTCGGCCAAGGAGCAATGTCCTCGAGGCAGGTGATGCTTTTTAAAACATTCTCATCTTAACATCCCAACCTTACCCTGTCATCTCCGGTGTGCTTTATTTTGTTATTTGTACCAACTGGTGTGGTATCTGTGCAATTTTGTTACATGCATAGATTGCAGAGCAGTCAAGTCGGAGTGTTTTAGGGGATCTATCACCTGAATAATGAACATTGTTAACTAATTTCCACTGTACTTTAATCCCATGCCAGGACCCGATGCACTCAAGCAAGGCTTGCAACGCAGCAGCCCGACATCAGCGGTACTTAGGGGGTGAGCAGACTCAGGGCCACCGCTGGGCAACCCGCGGCTGGCAAGAAAAACAGCAGCTGCAGGAGTGAAGGCCAGGCACAGCGGAGCCAGCGCCATCCTGGGAACCTGTACAAAACTTCCTTTGTGAGTGAGCAAAAAGACGCAGCATTGAGAAACCTTATTCTCTGAAATTATGGACCTCCTGACATGCGCCTGTTCAAATCATCTTGGTAAGAATAGATGATCCCATTCCTGCCTGAAGATCTGAGGTCTCTCTGACACAGAGACGCTGCCTAGATTTCCAAGCCAGGTGCAGCGCTTCCAATAAGGGGTTTGGGGGCACAACATTCTACATTTCTCTTAACCCTGTGGTTTCCAAGGAAACAAAACCCTGAATTAGCTCCCCAGCCCTGCCTGATGTTCATTCATTTACACACAGCCCTGCTTTGCTTTGCGCACACACAGGTTCATTTGAATTTTAGTGAAATCCCATCATTTCTCCAAGTCCTAGAAAAACTTTTGTTTTCTTTATTTGAGGAGTCCCTCCAGGATCTCCCTTGTTGCAACCTCCTTCTGTGGTTTCTCTGGCTTTATTACATCAGATATTCCAGGGAAAGCCATCCATGAACATATATGGAATAGTGTAGAAGGCGAGCAATGACGCCAAAAGCTGTAAGACTTAGAAATCACTGCGCTACACAGAGATTGTTTTTTTAAAAAGATGTGGTGTAGCAGGAAACAACTCACATTTTTGAAGTCAGAAAGTCTGGGTGAAAGTCTGAAAGTTCCACCTCCTCCAATTACTAGCGGGTGTTACCTAACCTGTCTGAGCTTTTATCGTCTTGATCCTGGGCTGTTGCCAAGATCCGATGAGATAATGCGCATGAAATGCTTTTCACGGTGCCTGTCATATGTTAACCACTCAACATTAATTATTACTATCTGCAAGATATGAATGGAGATGAATAAGGAATGGAAAGAATCGTGAAAACATTAAAATACAAACATCAGCTCTGCTGAGGTGTTGGGATTTAGCGGTTTTCTTTTACATCCTGTAACGTTGCTTTGCTTTCCCCTGGCACGGTAGCTAGATCACAGGCCTGATGTTTCTACCGATTTCACCGTCTTGGGAGACGGCAACTCTGTCCCTCCAGGTTCTCAGGTCAAAAATCTTGGCGTCAGCCTTGATTCCCTCTCTCCTGCATCCCATCTAAAAATATAGTCAATCCTGTTGGTTCTTCCTGCAACATATCTCCAAAATTCCTTCACTTGTCACCACCTTCACCTGCTACATCCTGATCCAATCCCATCCCCTGCTTGCCTGGGTTATTGAAACTGCATCTTAAGGAGGCTTCCTTGTGAACCGCTGATGGGAATATAAAATGGTACGACTGCTATGGAAACTGTATGGCATGCCGGTTCCTCAAAAAATTAAACGTAGAATTATGATATGAGCCAGCAATTCCATTTCTGGGTATGTTCCCAAAAGAATTGAAATCAGGGGCTCAAATAGGTACACACATGTTCATAGCAGCATTATTCACAATAGTCAAAAGATGGAAACAGCTAAAATGCACACCAATGAATGAAGGTTTAAACTAAATGTAGTGTACACACAATGGGATATTATTCACCCTAAAGAGAAAGGAAATTTTAACGTGGTCTACAACATGGATGAATCTTGAAGACATTATGCTAAGCGAAATAAGCCAGACACAAATGAACAAATACTATATGATTCCTTATATGCTTTTCCTAGAGTAGTCAAATCCAAAGAGACAGAAGATAAAATAGAGGTTACCAGGGGCTCAGGGGAGGCACGAATGGGGAGTTGAGTGTTTAATGGGCACAGAGTTTCAGTTTAGGATGATCAGAAAGTTCTAGAGGTGGATGGTGGCGATGGTCGCACAACCGTGTGAATGTCCTTAATGCCACTGAACTGTACATTTAAAAATAAGATAGCAAATTGGTGTTATATATACTTTTCCACAATAAAAAATTTAAAACTCCCAACCCCCCCACCTGGCCCCTCCCATTTCTTTACCATTCTCTCCTATTCCTCTGTCCCTTGCCCTCCACACTGCAGCCACCCTGTTTTATTAATATTTCAGCCCCTCAAACATGCCAAGTTCAGTCATGCCTAGAACCTTTGCACATACCACTTCCTCTGTTGAAAACATTCGTTTCTCTATTCTCTACAGGGATAAGTTATTTTAATCCTTTGAATCTGTGGCAGAGAGTAGCTAGATGTGCACCAAGCTGTTTCCTCTTAGACCTGGACATACCTATGTCCCTTGGCACAGCTGATCCTCCTTCCCAGCCTCCCTGGCACATAGATGTGTCAAGTGACATTGGGCAAAAATCACAGGCATCACTTCCAGGCTTGCTACCCTCTCTGGGAAAAGAACCCTGATGCACAAGAGCACGGTGCTCGTGGAAGGGCCATGTTAAAAACTGGAGAGCCACAACATGGAAGGAACCTGGGTCCCTGAATCACCACATAGAAAAGACCCACCTACTGACCAGCTATGTTCATTTTGGATTTTATGTGAGTGAGATCAAAACTTGTCTTTGAGCCAGGTACATTTGAGGGGAATTCCTTTTATGGTTAAAACAGCTAGTCATACCCTAATACAAACATCAGATGGGGGGGGGTCTTCTCTGTCCACCAAGGTCAAAAAGCTGTCCCTTTCCATCACTCTCCACCCCACCATGTTTCTTGTACTCTCTCCATAGTTTGTAACTTATTTACTCATTTTAATACATTGATTTTGGTATGTTTCCCCCTCTAGATGGCAACCTTCTTTGATATGCAAATGAGATGTCATGCTTGTCACCGCACTTCCCTAATGTGCCTAATACGAGCTCAATAAACATTAACTGCATGAATGATCAAGGTCTGAATTCAGCCCGTTGTCACTGGTACTCATCGATTCTGTTAGATCTCCCTGCACTCCTGCCATTTCACAGAACGTGCTTTCAGTGAGTCCCTCCATTGTTGGTCTCAGAGCTATTTGAAACGTACGCACATTCCGCTCCGACATTTTAACACACTGTCTGGTAAGGCTGCACTGAATGCGGCAGTGCCTGTCTGTGTCCCACAGACTTAGTTTCTCCAGGGTGTATTTGCACTCCTCGCAGGTAGCAGATTGGCAAAGGACTGAATGGATGGATGGATGAATCAATGAACCAGCGAATGAGTGGATTTGTCAGAAGAATTTGAGACGGATCCTATCTCAAATGAGAGGCAGAGCACAGAATGCAGCATTGGCAAAGATTAGCCGGTTCCCTGTCAAGTATCATGAGTCACCACACCCAGGGGACACAGCCTGGCCTGGAAAGAGCCCTGGCCAGGGAGCACCAGACCCACAGCCACTATGTCTCCAGTTCACTGTGCACTCTGGCAAGTCACCATCTTCTCCCAGAGACAATTCTCATATCTGTAAGACATGAGACTTGGGCTAAACAACATTGAAGACTGTGTTAGCTTTATAGCGACATTATTTAAACTCAGGCAGCCAAAGAGGAAATAGAGAACAATGCTCTATCTCCGTACTAATTCAGAAGCCACTAACCACATGTGGCTGTTGAGATGTGCTGTAAGTACAACATGCACCCTGGATTTCAAAGACGTATTACCAAAAAATGCACATTTCTTACTAATTTTTATGATTACATTTTGAAATAATATTTTGGATATTTTAGGTTAAATAAAATACACTATTAAAGTCATCTGACCCATTTCTTTTTACTTTTTTTTAATGTGTCTACTAGAAATTTTAACATTACACATGTGACTTGCATTGCGGACAGCACCATTCTATGCCATTACTGGTCCTGAAGTTCAGCTACATAATTCAGAGTACAATGCATAAACCACTGCTTCTACATCCTTTTTGAGTTCTCCAAATTCATTGTCAAATAAATCCAAAAACTTTCATTAAAGCGAATCTCACTATGATCAAAATGCACTATGAATGGGCACCCAGGTAGATGTTATGCAATTTTGTTTCATAACCAGTGTGGTTGAGGTTAAAACTACATGTGAGAAAGAAAACTTTAGCTTCCATCTTCAAAAATGGAAAAACTATAATGGAAACAATTTTGATGGAGACAAAAAAAGGCATGAGAAAAAAAAAGAGCATAATTTTTTAGATACTGACTACTCCTATTTTCTCCCCTAAGCCCTGGACTGAGTGTGTTATGGGGCTTTCAAAGCAAATACATTGTCTTTGTTTTACTCATTTCAGAAATGACCACATCGTGAGCTGACATGGAAGCTGGGTCCAAGCAGAACTATAGAAAGGAAGAATAGTGACAAGAAGTGTGGATAAAGTAATGTCTACATGGAAAGTGAAAAATTTGAGGAAAGCAGAGAGAAACCAGGAGAGAGATCACGGAGGTTGGTTGTGGGATTCGCAGCACCCACGTCACCTGGAACTTGATGGAAATACAGATTCTTGGCCCATCCCAAGTTGTAAAATACAGATGGTGGCATTCAGCTCCCACCCAGGACTTGCCCCCTTTTCACTGAGTCTTAGAGAAGCACTCATCTAGGGCTGATGTTTCCAAGGAGCAAATCTCAAAGCTTTCCTTGGTAGGTCCCCAACCAGTTATTGTCACAGTTCCTCTCCTCTCCATCAACTCCCCGCCTCAGTAGGTCAGCTGGGATTGCCTGAAGGAGTGGGGAGAAGGCTCCCTCCGTTGTCACGTTGGGGCCTCAATGTCGGCAATGTCTTCCTCCTGTTCTCTCTACCTGTCCCGCTCCTTCCCCTGTGACCTCATCACCTTTGTGGACAAAGCTGATCTGAAGAACTATGAACCCAACACTTTTCAAATGAATTCACCGGACACTGAAAATATGTTTTAGAAATAATTGATCAATCAAGCTCCAAAGGGGAGAGGGATGGAGAGCAACTCCCTCAAACTCAATTTGTTTTTAAAGTAATAGGAACTTTTGTTGTTCTTTTAATTCTCAATCATGGCCTTAATGGAAGTGAAATCTAAACATAATGGAGAAATAATGCCTTTCATGCCCAAAATCACCTTCTCTGGGAAGCCCTCCATCTTAAGTTCCCCGATTTGAGCCTTTCACTGCACTTTAGGAAACTTACAACACAACTGGAAAATACATTTATACATATATTTGTTTAACTGAGGTTCTTCCACTTGACTGTAAGCTCCCTGGGAGCAAAAGCCTTTGTATCTTCTTACCTTTGTAACCCCGAGCCCACTGCTGTGCAGGTGCATATCAAGCCCTCGGGAAATATTTGTTGAAGAAATAAGTATCTAAGAAGCGCTTTATAATTATGAAATAACTGTAAGACTTAGTACCATATGCCTATGTTTATGGTGAGATTTTACAAAGGCAAATTAAGGAACCAGGTCCTTCCTGAACTAGGTCTAAGTTGGATCAACTTCCAAATGAGTCTCTTCGGTGTTTATCTGAGCTTATTTTCCATGGCTGAGTGGACACTTCTTGTCCATCTCTTTTCAGTCTACACAGTATTGCTCATGGCTCCTCCTACTGCACTTCTACCAGAACCTTCTCAACTGAAGACACCAGCGGAGTGGTTATAAGATGACACACATCAAGAAGCCCCCAGCAGTGTTTCTATTTTCTCCGCAGATCTACAATTCCAAATTGTTCAGCTGGAGACACCAGTAGGCTACGTCGCTTGCTCCAAATAAATAAATAAGCTCTGTAGAGATGAACAGATGGAGGAAAATTTCGAAGCAGCATGTGGGCGTTTTAGGCTCAAATCCCATTAACAGATAGCAGGATTTATAACAGCAGTTCCCACACAAAGCTTTGGAAATTTTGAACTTGTGTATAATAGATTGGGCTCCCCCTCCCCAAATGGTCTTCACGGCTTTTGGAGGCATGATGTCCCTATATCTGGGTGGAACCTCTGTCTCCAAGCTAAGGGGCCCACACTGCCACATAAGAAGCATGCATTCAGGCAGCAGGGGTGGGGCGGAGGCTCACAGGAGGGTAGCTCCAGGTGGGATCATTTATATTGCTTCTTAATTCTCTTCTTCTTTGGGGAAGACTTCTGACCAATTCTGGAGGGGGTTGGGGTTGTGGCTAACTGGAACCTTGACTCGACGGTGACAATGACCTTGAAAAGGTTTGATGAGAACCCTCATTTGAAGATCATAAGCCAAAACCTTAACTTTAATGCATGTTCAAATGCACATCTCCAATTTAGAACATATTCAGCACCCCAAGGCAATCACGAGTTTATTGATATATTTGGTTTGCTGAACCAGACCCTTTGAGAAAATTAAGATATCACTTACAGAAATGATCACCTGTGCATTTATTTGGTAAACCAGAAAGGTATTATTCAAGAATTCAGAATTTGCATTCAGAATTCTGTAAGTGATATTGAATCCTAAGGACCATAGAAATCCTAGAAGAATCTTTGCTCACTCCACCCCCTTCTCTTAGACATATGCATACAAACTATTTACGAGGCTAAATTTATGCTAATGATATGGAACATGGTAGTCCTAAGCATGCTGGGTCATCATAGAAAATGTCCTATATTTTTTATACAACCTTGGCTTCCTACTTTTATGTATGTAAAATGAATCAGAGTCCTAGTTGAATACAGATGGACAAATGGCCCATCCATCCATATTAACCCCATTGAGTTCTGTGAGGCTGTCATGTCTGATTTAGGAGGGACTACATATACATTTCCTCAGCTCCCCTGCATCTGATCAATGGCAGTCACGAGATCAGGTATCAAGGTCTTGGGTTCTGGTGGTAGAGTACTGTCATGCAGGATTAAGAACAAGGTTTGACAGACCTCATTTTGGACTACGTAAGCTCTCCGATTGTAACGGTTAATTTTTGTGTTCGACTTGACTGGGCTAAGGGATGCCCAGATAGCTGCTAAAACATTATTTCTGGATGGATCTGTGAGGGCATTTCCAGAAGAGATTAGCATCTGAGTTGGTCAACTGAGTTAAAAAAAAAAAACGATCACTCTCACCAAGGTGGGCAGGCGTCATCCACTCTGTTGAGGGCCAAAATAGAAGAAAAAAGTAGAGAAAAAGCTAATTTGAGTTCTCCTCTTGAGCTGAGATGTGCAACTTCACTTTTCCTCAGACCTATCTCAGGCTGTAGACTCTGGGACTTACACTCATGATCCCCAAGTTCTCAGGTCTTTGGGCTCAGATCGAATTACCCCACCAGCTCCTCCTGGGTCTTCAGATTAAGGATGGCACATCATGGGACTTCTTGGCCTCTGTGAGCATGTGAGCCAATTTCCATAATCATCTCTCTCTCTTTCTCCCCAACTCCCTTTCCCAAGGTTTCTTCCGTTGGCTGAGGGTTGTGTGTACATTGTATTTTATTAGCCACCAAATATAAGCACCGTTTAACTTAATCTTTCTTATCTCGGCAAGAGATGTAATTATTTAGCCTTGCACTTTGAGTTCTTAAACTAGTTTTATCAACAAAGTTTATTCTGTTTCAAGATTTGACCCCATCAAAGCCCTAAGATTATTTTTCTCTAGTTTTGTCCAAGACTACAATAATATGATTTTGTTTATCATTTTTTATTTGCACTTGGGCAACTAGCTTTAATTTAATTTGGGAAAATAAGGGAGACACAATAATATTTATACTCCAAGGGATATAGGGCAGTTCATAGTTGTTATTTTTAATGTAGGTACAATATTATATTTTCCATGAATTCCCCTCTGACTGTGACTTTGCAGGAAGTCCTTGTATTTTCATAGGGTATCAACAGAGCTGAGAAAGGGGACCATGGTCTATGAAATGCTCTGTTGGCGTGGGAGGAGTAGGAAGAGGGAGAATGTATGAAAGAGTATTAGCCTATGTGAAGAATAAATTATACTAATATTAGATGGGCACCTGGACTTTAATCAATCCACTGCTGTATTTTAAGCTACAGGCTAGATTGTCCCCCGTTTCTATGAGAGCAGAATTCTAACCATGCCTTCATTCCCTCTGTCACTGTCATCCAAATTGTCCTGATTTTCCATCATTCTGTTCCTGGACAGAGCCAAGCCTAGGAAAACGTGTCAGGTGAGCCTCCCTCTCTCTTTGCCCTCCCTGACGGTCCCTCCCCTGACTCCTTGCACACCCAGGCATCCAGCGCCTCCTCCGCCCTCTCTCAGCCTCCTCACAACACTTAACTTCAGGAAGTGATGCAGCAAGCTCACATACATTTAGACACACACATCTGAGAACAGGTGAATAGGCCATACTCCTCGCAGAAGCACTTGCTCGTCAATGAAAAGACAGGCTTAAGTCAAAAGACTGATTTTCTGTTGGTTAAGTTTCAGGACTCATTGACCTGGTGGCTGTGAGTTGACATCCTTGTGACCTTGATATCACACTTAGGAAACCCAACGTGCTACCACTGTCTTATCGGATGTATCCATTTCTCCCACCACCTTAGATTGCGGTTTTATTACTTGTCTCTGCCGTTTTGAAATTCCCTCTCAGATCCAGAACACTCCAGGTTCTTGTATCAGAAGAGGAACAGGGTATGGAAGTCAGCTTCCAAAATTACAGCAAAATCAGTCCCACTGATACCGTCAATGGTTCTGTCTAATTCCAGAGAAGAGTCAAGGGCATAGGTCTGGGGAAATGGTGACTATAAAAAGAAAAGTGTCAAAATCTCACAAAATGTGATTGTCATCTTAAAGGTCAGAAGCCAAAAAAATTAAAGAGATCTTATGGGGTGCTTAAGATCCATCCATATAACAGTGATAAAACCGGCAGCTACTGACCACAGGCAGCCTGGCTTAAATCTGACACATCTGCTGGGTATCTCATCCTAATCCAAAGCTATTTGGTGGCTGGAAGGCCACCACCAAGCTTGAGCCTGTCAAGGCCCACAGCTGTAGGGCTCAAAATGTCACGCTGGGGCAGGCTGCCTGCCTTGCCCTGAACACTGCAACCAGCAGGCTGAGGAGGGCCAGCAGCTGTCCACTGGCCTCACCTTCCTTGCTCTTTGATCCTTGGAGTTTGGGCTTTAAAAGGACAAAAATCTGTAAAGCCAAGCAACACCAAAACCAGGGAATTGAGTACAGTTTCTGGCCCAAATCATATAATGTCCTCTCCTATAAGATGGTCTTGAAGGAGCCTGGATTTGAAAACTTCAGGGACCCTAGTAAACATTCTTGTTCATTTTTATGAAAATGTGCAACTGGACCTTCCTTTTCCTATTTAAGGTACATAAGTTGAGGCTGATCTGGCAGCAGGTAATAAAAGGAAGAAAAAATCAGTAATGAAACAAATTGAGTCTATTTGATTTTTTTAAACTTTAAAACAGACCATCTTTATGGGCCCTTGCGTTCCTGAGGCACACGGAAAATACAAGTGGCCCCTAGCCTCTGCATGTCTAGAATGTTATAATTATCAAAGGGGAATTTCTGAATAAAGCTTCAATTACATACTGAGCACCAACCATGCGCTTTACCATTCCTTCATGTATGTTATTTCATTTGATTTTCCCAAGTTCATGATGAAGGCCAGAGAGATCAGTGCGAGTCTTAAGTCTATAATAAACAGAGACAACAGGGAGTGCCCTGCAACTTAACTCAAAATCATAGAATTAATAACATGGGACACCAGGTTTATAATTCAGGCTCTCTTATTCTGTTTTTAGGACTTGCTACCATGTCAAGTTGGCTTCCCTAAGATTTTTTTGAAAATAGCAAGGAAGAGAAGGAATGCAAAAAATAACTCATGCAAAGTATTATATAACAACACAGTCAATAAAAGCCAAAGTAAGTCAGAAGAAAAAAAGAATTGGTGGAAGGCTGAAATGGTGAGGGAAGAATTCACAGAGGATATAGGACATGAGTTGGAACTTAAAAATGTATGGAATAAATTATGGTTGGAGAGAAGTCGGTAATTTCAGCATATGAGAATATAATTAGAGGGGTTTTGAGGCAGAAGGGAATGGTTTGTGCCAGTCTGGCTATAAAGAACAACTTGTAGGAGAATCATGTGACAGAAGTGACACGAAGTTAGATGGGACAGGCTAGGAATGTGGATTTTGCCTTGTAGACATGGAAAGTCACAAGGAGTTTTGAACGGAGTAAAGGTGTAAGATCTGCAGAAACATTCTAATCCATCGAAGTCCTCATTATCCTTCCCTGGAAACTCTGTGGTTCTACGGCCTACGCATCAGGGCAGAGAAGGAACCAGAAGTGTGGGCAGCACCTGGACGTTTCCTCGTCAAGTCCCGAAAAAAGTGAAGAGGTTGTGAGCTGAGGTGGGGGTGATGGGAAGGAAAGGAAGGGACGAGGGACAAGGTGCGTTGAGAAGGGACAGTCACCAGGGTTTGGTAATGAACACAGATCACATATGCGAGGCAGGGTGGCTGACCTCAACGTTGCCCTCATTCCAGTCTCTGCTCTTCCACTCATTACCTGGTGTGACTTTGGATAAGTCAATTCAGCCCCAAGAAAAGATTTTATTGGGATTCACGGTTGTTCCTTAGTCCACCAAATTTCCTTTTAGCAACATCTCTTTAACCATGACACCCTCACTTGGCTAAATGTGAAGTTATCTTGGTTAAAATGAGAAAATTAAAGTTTTTGTTAATAACTAACTACATACCATCCCATATTTGGAGGCAGCACTCTTTGCCACATCTCACAATCTGATCAATGTCCACCTTTCTCTCCCTGGTCCATCAGCACCTCCTGGTCCCTCTCTTCTCTCTCCAGCCTCAGCTCCGTGCTGATCAGCTTAGCCTCTCCACCCTCTTCCGCCGCACTCTCTTACACCCCGTTCCTCTTGCTGCTTACCTACCAGGACCTCGTTCTTGCATCAGTCCTGTGTTCCACCTTCTCTGCTTCTGAACACAGAAGAAAAAAGCTCACGATGATGAAAACTGCATACTGTGTCTACAAAGTCATGGTCTACACCTGAAACAGGTCCTCAGCCTTGTCAATGTCTCTGACCTGATGCCAGCCAGCTCCCTTTCCCCTAAATGACAATTCCAGATCCTATCCCTTCCACTTACGAACTCGGCATTCCACTCCCATCCACCTCCCAAATCCTCCGTCTCCATTTCTGTCGTGCACCCTGTCCTGGTTCTGTCCCCCGCCTCTCCTCTCTCTCATTCCCTGGCTCCTCTGTCTGCACTATCTCCAAATGTGGGTGTTTTGTCCTCAACATGCTATCCCAGCCCTTGAATGAGCTCCCGTACTCCCATTGTTTTAAATACCACATCGGTGTTGCCTTGGCCGAATAGGGTCCCTCCCAAAATGCGTGTCCTTCCTGGAATCTAGAATGTGAGCTTACTCGGAAATGGGGTCTTTGAAGATGTAGTTAGTTATGGTGAGGTCCTATGGAGTAGGATGAGCCCTCAATCCAATGCGACCTGTGCCCCTACAAGAGCAGAAGAAACACAGAGACAGGTGCAGGGAGAATGCCTTGTGAGGATGGAGGCAGAAACTGGAGTGATACGTCTACAAACCAAGGAACTCCACGGACCGTGTGCCACCACCAGAAACTAGGATACGAACATGGAGAGGACTCTCTACTGATCCTTGTAACACTTTGGGTCCTACAAGACTCCCTGTTGGTTAAGAGCCATGCTCTGTGCTTAGGGTGGCGTGCAGGGCTCCTCTACGTCCCCACGTTTGCTGATTTGCCCTGTGCCCTTGCTCATGTGGTCCGTCCCCCGAATCCAGGAAGCCCTTTCCCTCTCAGATTTGCTCAGCGTCACCTCCCCCAGAAAGCCTGACTGGATACACCACTCACCCCATCTTTTCCTGTACCCAACCCCTGACCGGGTGGCGTGCTGCCTCTCTGCACTTGTAATTCTTTGAGAAGAGCACAAGTTTTGCACTCACCATATTGTATTATAATTTTTTTTATTTACACACCTGTTCCTCCCTAGAATATAGGCTCTATCAGGATAGAAAGAGCGTCTCTGTCATCTTTGTGTCTCTGGCATGTAGCACACAGTCGTGCCGGGACGTCGTAGGCTCTCAGTGTTTGCTGAGTGAGTGAATGAATGAATGAATGAATGAGGGTCCACCTTCTTCACCAGTCACAATCCATGTTTCTTTTTGATCAGTTGAATAATAAATCTTTCCATTCTCATGTTTCTCTTCCTTTCATTTTTGCCCAACTACCAGAGACTATGGCAGGTTAGGACAAAGTTCAACCAAAGCCAAGCGTATGGATTTAATTCCTTCTAGTTCTGTTCTAGTTCCAACACCTACCTCTCACCCCAACAACGGCCAGCTGAGGTGAGTTGAATGGTGGCCCCCCCAAAAAGGTGTGTCCATGTCCCAGAACAGTGAATGTGACCTTATTTGGAAAAAAAAGAATTAAGGTTCTCACAATGAGATCAGAGATGATATGAGATCCCGGAGCATCTGAGTGGGCCCTACACCCAGTGACAAATGTCTTTATAGGGGACACACAGAGGACAGTCACATGGAGGAGAAGCCAGGTGAGGGCAGCATCAGAGACTGGAGTGAGCTAGGATCAAGCCAAGGAACGCCGGGGCCACAGGAAGCCATAAGAGGCAAAGAACGACCCTCCTCTAGAGTCTTTGGAGGGAGCACGGCCCAGACGACACCTTGACTTTAAACTTGTGGCCTCCAAAACTGCGAAAGCATAAGTACCTATTGTCTAAACCCACCAACCCTGGGGCAATTGGTGATGGCAGCCCTAGGAGACTAATGCTCCGGCCACTTTAGGACTGCAGGACACTGTCCACAAGGAGTCACCAGAGGACCCAGGTGATCCCAGAGTCCCCCCATTCCTGGACAAACAATTCTAAGCAAACATTGGGTCAATAATAAAAATAAGCTATTTTTTTATTATTACAACAAGAACAATTTAAGACTTACTGAACTCTCCCCACGCGCCAGATATGGTCCTAATCATTTCACATCCAGTCACTCATTTAATCTGTGAGGCAGCTGTTATCTCCGGTTTGCAGACCGGTAAACAGAGCACAGAGTGAATCTCCCACTTGCCCGGGTTCTCGTAGAGATGAGCGGCAGCGCTCCACCCGGCCATGTCTTTGACTAACACGTAAGAAATGCAGAAGGGGGAACATTCACTCTGAGTCCGAGCGCCCGGTGCTGGTTCCAGATGTCCTTGTGCAGGTCGCCTGACCTCTCTGAGCTGGACCAAAGCTCTGGCCCATCTCCCCGCCTCTGACACCCGGGGCTCTCCCAGATCTGTTCTCATTCTGAAATGTTATGATTTGCAAACCAGGCTTTTCCTGTGAACGGTGATTTTCTCTCACGTGGGCACGGCACACCTCTGCTAGAACCCAGACACCGGGTCTGCTTCGTCGCTCAGTCGGGGAGAACAGCCAGCAACGCAACCCAATCAGCACGCTCCCGGAGCCACACTGAGGGGCGGCGGGGCACGCACCTCGTATTTTAAAATGTCCCCTCCTCCTGCAGCCAGGCAGGCCCCAGGGCTGCCAGGAAAGCAAGCTGCCTCTCTTTCTTATATTTAAATTTAATTTAACCGTAGCGTTACCCTGCATGGCAACAGTTCAGGACGAATTGATGGATTCTGGTTTAACTATTTTAGCTGTGCCAGTGGTAATATGTTCAATCATGCATTAAATTAAAAACGGCACTTGGAAATATGTATATCCTGGACCTCAGTTCGGTGCACCAAATAGGAAAAAGATTTAAAATGCTGTCTAGTGGAGGATTACCAGCGAAGAAGCATGAATCTCATTACCGCAGGCTGCACGGAACACACTTGCAAAGCTCCATTTAGAAGCTCTCTGACGGAGGCAACCTGGTTGTCTGGCTGGATAAACATGACATTTCCTCTCTGTAAGAGAAACACCAGCTGCTGCCAAAGCAAAGATGTTGTCTTTGCTCGGCAACCTCCTCACAGCCACCTTGACTCCTGGGCACCCATGCTGGGCTCCTGCGTCACCTGTGCCAGCTGTCCTCTCCTCCCAGGGCCATAGTTCGACCCTTCGCGCAGACATGAATGAACTCACTCACAAACATTAATGACCGGAAAATTATAGTAGCCACCATTTATTAAGTACCTACTATGTGCTGGCTACTTTGCAAGGCACTTCTTACTACACCTTATTTGACAGCCCTATGAAGGAGTTGTTGTCATCCCATTTTGGTATATACAGAAATTGATGCTCAGATAGGGTAAGCAAGTTTTTCAAGGTCGCACAGTGATGAATGTCAGAGTCAAGATTCCAAGCCACGCCTG
This sequence comes from Avahi laniger, assembly GCA_963575035.1. Taxonomy (NCBI): domain Eukaryota; kingdom Metazoa; phylum Chordata; class Mammalia; order Primates; family Indriidae; genus Avahi; species Avahi laniger. Next base: position 48,773 of record CAUYSK010090604.1, on the reverse strand, counting down.
TATAATTTCCAAAGCTTGGGCTCTTACCCATGGCAGCACTGCTACCTGAACCACCACGCCTGAAAATGTCCAGTTAACTTCCATTCACCTTTCAGCTCATCCATGCACTCAGACGAGCCTAGGGTATGTCCTAGGTTAAAAGAGCATATGCTTAGGATTCTGCTGCTCTCTTTGGTGTGCCCCATTCCTTTGCAGGCAGGCAAGTCCTCTGCTCCTAGACCGTGGACTCCTTATGGGCGAGAACCAGACTTCTTTATCTCATAGACCCCATGCTTAGCCTGGTGCCCAGCCTCCAGCAGGTGCACGTGGCCATTTGTTGAGCCTTACTGAACTGGGTGCTGGGAAAAGAAGGGAGAGGAGAAGAAGAGACACCAGGTAGCACCAGAGAGAGGGTGGGCAGAGGACTTGCCCATTCGAGGAATACTGTCATTTGAATTTTTTTTTTTTTTTTTGAGACAGAATCTCACCTGTTGCCTGGGCTAGAGTGCTGTGGCGTCAGCCTACCTCACAGCAACCTCAAACTCCTGGGCTCAAAGCAATCCTCCTGCCTCAGCCTCCCTAGCAGTTGGGACTACAGGTGCACGCCACAACACCGGCTAATTTTTCTGTTTTTAGTAGAGATGGGGTCTTGCTCTTGCTCAGGCTGGTCTCAAACTCCTGAGCTCAAATGATCCTCCCATCTCGGCCTCCCAGAGTGCTAGGATTACAGGCGTGAGCCACCTCGCTGGACGAGTCATCTGCAATTTAACGGTGAGAGAGAACAAGCATATCCTTCTTCCCAGCACACAAACAGAAAGGCATTTTCCCTGAGGGGCCGAGTCATTGTTACCATAAATACAGCAACCTTCAAATTCTTTCATCTTCCTCAAATGTAACTTCAGATAACTTTGATTCTGAATCACAAAAGAAAGCCTACCAGTGAAACTTCTCCACGCTGAGTACACACTTGGGTAACTAAGGGAGCAAGACAGAATGTAGAAAAAGAAGATAAATGATCTAAAACCAGACCGCCGTCGTCTGGCGGGTGACTGCGCTGCCTCGTGCTGCCATAGACGCTGCTGCGGTCGCAATGGCAAAATGCAAATAAACCTTATTGTTTCGCGGAAAGTCCAATCACATAACCCAATTAAGTCCACTGTTGCTGAAACAATGGCATCTTCTAGGAAACAAACAAAGGCAGATCATGTCGGAGACGCTTCCTGTGCACCCCACTCCACTTCTGCGCATGTGCCGCCTACTTCCAAAGCTCCATCCCACTTCGATCTCCTGGAGATAGACTGGCAATTTCTCCCCCAAACGGAAACTCCGCAGCCACCCAGTTTTGCATTTCTTCAGCACGTCCCCTGCTGAGAAATGTCCATCAGCGGGAGTTTTACTGTGACCTGACCGTGCAGAGTTCTGGGTCCGGTTGGCGCAGGCCGGGAGAGGACAGGAGCAGGGAGGCGGCTGGAATTAACCTGATTTCAGCCCTTGGCTCCTGAGCGTGTTTGCGTCTGTTGTCTTAATGGACCGACCGTGAGAGCTGCCAGCTTGTCTGGCAGAACCTGCCGTCAAGGTCGGGGGACACAGGCAGGCAGCCCGAGGGAGCCGGCAGCCTGGACACTTGGCGGCCACTCTGGGTCGCGGTCACCCCGCACCACCCAGCAGGTCTACCTGGAAGCCTTTGGTTTCTCCAGTTTCCCTTTAAATTTTAAAAATAAAGCTCAACACGAGCTGCGTTTGTTTAATCATAACCAAGACAAAAACCTTTTCATCAGCCTCATTTCCCTGGGGTCATTTTAGTGTCTCACTGTGGGAAGGCGAGCTCTTCCCACGCAATGACTGTCACGCGAGGCAGCCTCAGTGAGTGCCCTTGACCCTAACAGGGGTTCTGTCCAATCACATGGAAATTGCACCTTCTTGGCCTCCTAAAGTTGCAGCCGTTACACGTTTAAAAAAAAAATAGCTATTATTTGTTGAATATTAACTGCATTTCACACTTTCTAGTAAACACTTTACCTGTTATTGTCCCCATAGTATAGATGACAAAACTGAGGAGCTTGGCCAGGGTGACACAGCTAGAAACGGACGAGCAGGGCTGGGATTCAAACCCAAGCCATGTGGTTCCACTACCCATCCTTGCTGGTTCCTGGAAGGAAACAGGTTCTAATTTCAGGAAGCAAATAAAGTGACGCAAGGTCTGAAATGTGAGCGCTGCTCCAACTCTTATTCCTCCGTGCTGCTCACGTCTACCCTCTTCCACTATTAAAATCCTCGTGTGCTTTTCAAAAAAAATCATGATACTCACTGTACCTTTAGTACACATTAAGAAAAGGCAAAAAGCTATTATGAATTTAATATTTATAAACAAGTGTATCACAATCAAACTCATGAACATTATATATTGTGTGTACGCTGTATTATCCAGGCAACACAGAATTCTTAGAGCACACAGGGATACTTGGACCCCGTCATCCATCTAGAAGTCCACAGCCAATGTTAATTTCTGTCTCTGCTCCTTGTCTCATAGGTGGGTGCCCAAAGTAGGTAGTGTAGAGATGGATTAGAATTCTGGCTTAAAAATAACAGTACAACAACAACAAATGAAACACACTTAATGCTTAAATAAAGGGGAGAATTTAAGAAGACACTGAGCTTACTGTCAATGTTCTCTTCTTCTTAGGGTCACGCACAAAGACAGCCTGTAAAGGGCAAAAGGTTATTTGCCTAGGAGGGGAAGTAGCCCTTTAAAGAGTTTCCAGAGCCTTGAAGAAAAGACCTGCTGATTGAAATGAACTCTCTCCCATAAGAGGGCAAAATGCCCAGGACTACCCACTGGGGTCTTACAGGATTCTGTGTTGCATTGTTTTGCTTTGTTGTCTTTTGCCAGAATGCCAGGAACTTGTCTAGAGAGCTTGGTAGGTCACCCTCCTGATGTCCCTGTGCTCAGCAAGAGGACCCCAAGTCAATCTGTCCCTTTTTTGGATCCCATCAGCCACAGATCAGCTCTAACAAAAAGCAAGGGAGCTTCTTTCAAAACCGCTGTTACCCTCTCGATGGAGTTACTTTCAGAGTTTCTTGGTCTCAGACGGCTGTTGCAGAGTTAGGCAACGTTCCATCATGATGCCGCCTGACCACAAAGACATGACAAGATCTGGCGTCCTCATCCCTGCCAGATATTTTGACTTCTCTTATTCTTCTGATGAGCTTTGAGTAATTCCTGGCATCGAAGGAATAACGACCCTCCACGCAATCCCAGAGTTACAGGGAGGCTCCCACAGGAAGAAATGTTCCTCCACTGGATGTGTTTATTCTGAAATCAATATGGGCAAGAGAGTTCACACTGAATGTGTTTGATTAGCGGCCTAGACTTTAAATCCATATTACGGCCACTGCCGTTTACCCCAGACAGGGGAGACTAAGAAAGGACTGTTGGTGTGTGTAACATGGCAGGTGTCCCTGCAGGGCCCATGGCTTTACATGTCTGTGTCTGGGGACAGGGTTTGTTCTACGGAGCCTGATGTTCTCATCCACATGCAGTGGGCCCACTCAACCGTACCTGCTAGACAGGCATCTGGGAGAGGATTTCTGGGCCCATCCCTTCTTGCCTCCAATGCTCACCCAGCAGGAGCACAACTCGGACCCTGAACTCTGCCACAACAAGGGAACCAGAGTCCCGGTTGGGTTTTGATCTGCCGAGGCATGTCTACAAAAGGAGCAGGAAAGCCTCGGATGCCCCTGGATTCTTGCTGATTCTACTAAGTGCTTTTCTCCGAAGGGGTTTTACAGCAGCCTCGAGTCGCGCATCTTCAAACTCTCTGTGAGACTAACAACATTTCGATTTCTGCTTTTCATTTGGGAAAGTCATGTTAGGTTCCTTTGTGTAGATGTCCCCTAGTCCGCCGGTTCCCAGTGTCCAGAATGAGCACTGGGTACCAAGCCTAGCAGATGACAGAGTGATCACAGACACAGAGCAATTTTATACAAACAGCTTATCGGATAAAAGAAAGAAAGTAAAGAAGGAAGCTACAGGAAGTGAAAATACATTCCAGAGTGTGTACTAGGTCTGTCACCATGAGCTGAGTAAGACACTGAATTCTGAGCAAACGCTGCCCTTTATAAGCACATGAGTTTGTCCCGCCTTCCTCCTGGCAGGATTGGTTGCTGTTTCCTGTCCTTTGGGGTGACTGACAGATTGGGGTTATATAACAGGTTACGAAACATGTTGTTATGTAACAGTTTCCCTTTCTGCGCATGCGTCCTCCCCAGAATCCTTCATGAAGCTCCACCCATGTTATGCTAATTAGATGATAATGAGTTCCAGGTCAGTTGAAGATTAGTAGGAACTTTTTACCATGTATCTTCCCACCAGGGACCTGTTCCTAGCCTCAATTTGGTTCCTAGCTAGAATTCCATGCTCACTCCCTGTCCTTAGCCACTTCCTTGCCGCTTGTTTACCCTCCACCAGACCTAATAGTCTGAGACAAATTTTAAGCCACCTGAGGTCCAACAAGTCACTGAGCAAAGCCACACATACAATTGGCATTTCATCACCCTTTTCTGCTCAACGTTACTGGAGGACAAAGAAAAGACTTGTCATTGGACCTACAAATTTCCAAAGAAATTAAGACAGGTTTGAAAGTTTGTTTAGAAGTCGAGGAAAGGGCGTGGGTCAGCCTGGCTTTGGATACTGTATATGGAACACTAGCTGTCAGCATGTGGTCAACTGGTGCAACCATCCACGTCTCGGTTTCCCTGCCTGTTGATGAGATCAAGTAACGGCAGCATTATTCAGTTGTTATGAGGATTAGGCTTGGCACCGGCGGGTTGTGTCCTCCGACATGGACGTTAGCATAGGGGGGAGCGAGTCTCCTGTCTCTTTGCTTCAACAATCCTTACCGAGCTCAGCCCTCACTGTGGAGCCAAGGGTCAGGGTCACAGTGCAAGAATGGCCCAGATGGAAATTTCAGAGGTCACTCCTCACTCAAATGTGTAAAGCAGGTCAGAGACTGAGTCCATGCAACTCATATTAAAATTTTTTTTCTCCTTCCCTCTGCCAACCCCTTTATCCTTCTCTGGCTCCCAAATCTCCCAAGACTTGCTCCTTCTTGCTCTAATCAAAGTCTCCCACTCACCCCATCCTAATCCCACTTTTGCCCTAGTTCTCTCTCTTCTCCATGCCACGTGCTATAAACACACACACACATATATTTTTTCTTTTTTTTTCCTACAAGAATCCACTCACGTAGTGTATGTCTTTGTTTTCCTCCAAAAAGGCAGGATTGGAGAAGATGCCAGGGCAGAGGGAACAGGGAGCCGTGAACTCCCTCACGTAAATAACTTTTACACCATCTCATAGAATTATTTGCTTTCTCAAGTATTATCTCAGTATATATAGTTTTGAAATTTCCCAGGAGTTTGAATAAAATATTTTATGTGGTCCATAAATCTTGATATTAGCCCTTAGACGACATGGGAAACACTATAATTTTTTCCTGGCCAACAAAATCCTAACTAGCATCATTGCCAATCCAGTACATTTTATAACCCTCTCCGGATTTTTTTCTCATTCCATTCTTATTTATATTTTAACAGTCGTTTGACCAAGGACTCCCTTTTTTTATTAACTGAAAACATTTTCCACTCTTGACACAGCCACACTGAATTCTAAGGCATTAGCCTATTTCCGCAGATTGGTATAAAATAAGAATATTTACTATTGAATATACTAACATCGTATGGAACAAGCTTGAAGACTACAAAAATCATAAGACATTTAGACTTTTTCATGATGCCTATGAGTTTATGAGGGAGACGGCAATGGGCCATCTTTGGCAGGTCTAAATAAAACAGAAGAAGTTACATCTCAATAAAAATTAATACCCTACTACTATTTTTAAGTTATAAAAACTAAATGGAAAAAATGTCTTGACCTGAATTCCCTGGAGTCCAGATCCTCTCATTTGCCTTTTTTTGAGACAGAGTCTCCTTCTGTTGCCCTGGGTAGAGTGCAGTGGCATAAGCGTAGCTCATTTCAACCTCAAACTCTTGTGCTCAAGCGATCCTCCTGCCTCAGCCTCCCGAGTAGCTGGGACTACAGGTGCCCAGCTAATTTTCCTGTTATTAGTAGAGACAGGGTCTCGCTCTTGCTCAGGCTGTGATTGGCTTTCTTGATCCCTTTTGTTTCAGCCCGTGGGTTGTCTCCTCGGTTTCCACCCGCACACCACCCTTGTGAACACTGCTCACACCCTAGCCACGGCCTGCGACCTCTCTGACCTCCTGTGGCCGACTCCGGTTTTTTGCCTACCTCTTCCGTTCTTTTCTTCTCACACGGCCCCTACCTCCTTCTCTTGTTACTATGAGAATTAAGCTAAAAAGGACACCGAAAGCTGAGATATAAACACTAGTTACACATCTTCACCCAAAACTCTTTGCTTTATAACACCAAAGGTCTAAGTAGGTGGAAAGATTCCTAAGTAGAAAATCTATTCACTCATCTCAGGATCTGTGACAAGAAACAAGAAGGGACTGCTTCAAGTTGAGATGAAGACAAAGAGATCACACCACGTTGGAGAATACGTCATTGCTCTATACGTTGTTTCACTTAAAGTCACAGTTTCCAAGAACCTATTGATGACGATGTTAAAGGAGGACCTACCATACCTATCTCATAGGATCGTGGTGAGGGTCAATTGCATAATTACATGCATAAGAGCTTGGAGCGCCAACCACCATGTACTATAAACACTACACGAATAATAGTTACTGTCCTCTTGGGACCACGGAGGTCTGTGAAGCTGATAGGTCCCCATGCTCTCAGCCTCCTCTTCTCACCCTCCCAACTCCAGCTATAACCTTAGAAATGTGTATTGCAGTGAAGTTGGATCACTCTGACCTCAGAGTCACCTCGCCTTGGCCTATTCATCCATCCCCAGATCTGTTGAGGGCAGTCGGATCCAGGTTGGAACCCCAGCCTCATGGCTGTCTATTGCAAGCCTAGCTCATCTGTGAAATGCGGACAATCCCTGTCCTGCAAAGGTGTTTTAAGGCTCTAAGTGAATGTGTGTAAGGATGACAGTGTAAGACTTGGTACATCACCGTCACGTCGTGAATGGTAAATAACAGTATTATCACTGTGATTTCTAAAAGCTAACTGAGTTAGTCACTGAGTTAAATGTGGGTTCTTTTGTTTCCCTGATTTCCTGCTCTTCATATTGCAATGGATAAAAGTAAGAAAAGGCTTTAAGAATCACTGTGTGTGGTGATTTCAGTTTCCCTGTCTGAGTCATGGCAGACTCAGAGAACTGGTGGCATACCCTCGGGGAATGAGCAGCTCATTAAATACGACCGTCCCATTTCACCCAAGTGGGGGAACCAAGAAGATGCCCAGTTATGTCTGTGATGTGTGTATTACTACACATTCCCAGATCCCAAAGTTACCACTACAAGCAAACCTGGAGTCTAGCAAAATGAATCGTACTAGTCGAAGTGCCCTTGGGAAGTTACTTTATATGCAATGGTCAGCCTACCTTGTGTAGACTTCATTTGACTTAATTATTTGATTTATGAATGGTCAATGTTATTGACCATCCAGTCTCCCATAAACCCTTCCACTTAATAAAACAGTGGCCTGTTAGCCCACGAGTTCAATAAACAAGTATTCAAGGAAGCAGTAGCCATGGGGATAGCCAATGCGAGATGGCCAGACTCCCCTGGCCCCATGAACAATCTCCCAAAGAGGGTAAAGATTTCACTTCAGATCTATAGATGCCTTGTGTGGTTTTGCATGAAGAAATTACTGAGCAATTGAACTGTAACTTGGTTCTTCCGAATAGCAGTGACTATTCAAAAGCAACAAGGGCACTGCTGAAAGTGTTAGCAAGTATCGATATATATATGTAAAAACAACATATTCATCTCAAAAGACTCCTCAATATCTCAGCCATACTTCAAATATCACAAAACAATTAATTCACTCGTGCTAGATGTGCTACCCCCATGAATAAAGCACATTGGAAGAGAAGCCTTTTGTGTTGCAATAACACCCAGGAAGCTAGGGGTTCTTTAAGATGGAAATCCCAGCTCAATCCCCTTTGAAGATCTGCTGGATCTCATGTGTGATAAAAAGATATCACCCTGGGCTATCAGCATAATGAAATGTTCCTCTAACCCGGCAGGTTTCTGCATTCCCATCACTGCCACAATAATCCAGCCATAACTCAGGAGTTCTCATTTTGAACACATACAGCCAAGATCAGAGTTTAATACTTGCCCCTTGCTGTCTCTGAGCAGATTGTGGGTTCAGTCTTGCAATATGAGAACACATTAAAAATTCTCAGGCTCTCACGTTCCTCACTGGAAGCAATGCTTGAGACTCACTTACAAACCCTACAACACCACGAAAACAGAAACCCCATCCTACTTCGCTCAGCATGTGGTCCCACAGAAAGCCCTTAGCAAATGGCAGGAGGAGAGTGTTTTGTTGCACCCACGTTGGTACATACTATTTCTGGTCTTTAATTTATTCATACCTCTCATTCAAGCCCCTGTGTCTGCATGAGGTTGGAAGAGTCTAGGAGGAGTCAGCTATTGGTCAAGAGAGTCTTGAGTGAGCCAGGCCAGGGTTGCTCCAAACTTACCCCTGCCCAAGCCCAGGAAGAACTGATCTTTAAATATTATAGTGCACCTGAGAAAACCTGGTGATCTGGAAGCCATTGAGTCATACAGGAGAATAGAGAGCTTCTGAGAGTATTTTGTTTTCCACTTTGGTGACTATTTCTATAAAATAATTTTATTATGTGTAAGACATTGTTTATGAATTAATCCAATGTTCTTGGGTAATATTCACTGTTTGATATGGATTATCATTTAAACACATAAATAACTTGTACTTTAATTTGGTTTACCTGGTATTGCATAGTTGTTATTCATGAAAAACTGAGGGAAGAAGTGTAATACATGCTCACTATAAGGCTTATGAAACAAGGAGAAGAAGAAAAGGGCCTCATATATACATACGTGTGTGTGTGTGTGTGTGTATATATATATATGGGTGACAGTATCTACATACTTCTGTATTGTTAAAAGAAAGATTCTTAAAATTGCTTGAAAGTGCATTTTAACATTTAGCTAAGCAATACTTCAATTTATGAGAACATAAATGAAATCTCAAATAACTAGGAGATTGCTATGGTGCACTTTTCAAAGTAAAACGCAAATGAAAACAAATCAATCTCATATCAGGGATTGATTTTATAACACTCATGACATCTGGAAGTGTATGAGATGGTGCACATTCTACACATAGAGAACTGTAAGCTATAGAAGATGGTCTTCAAATATTGAATAATGGCTGACACAGACACTTTCAGCTTCCCAGGAGGTCCATTAGCTTCATGAGTACCTTGCCAGAGCATTAATTAGTCAAGGTATGGATACCAAGGAAGGCCATGAGTGTGCCTCTGTTATGATCCAGGGGGCTCTACAGATGGACCTGGAAAGGAACCATCCCACATGTGTTTGCTTCAACAGATGCCATATGCTTTCATCAAAAACCATGGAAGAGAATTCTTTAGTTTATAGCCAATAAAAGTCAATCAGCTGGAAGACAGGAACTCATGAATGGATATTAAAATAAGCAGGTGAAACTTTGATGAGGAACAGGGTATCTCTATGTGTCTGATGGTATCTCCCCACAATTACTCGTTTACTACAAAGGGAGCAACAGTAATTTTATACCTGGTAGACGTCATCTTAACCAAGTGAGCAAAGGTGTCATCATCAGTATTGGGACAAAGAGACACATGCCCCTGGATATGAGGCACTGAGGGGAACACAACACCCCGTCTGTGCTATTCCTACCAAAAATGCACAACCTGAATCTAGTTAGGAAGAAATACCAGAAAAGCCAAATACAGAGACATTCTATAAAATAAATGGCCTTTACTTTTCAAAAACGTCAAGATCGAGGCTGAGAAACTATTCCAAATTAAAGGAAAACAAGCTATGACAAATAAAGACAATCTATGATCTTGGATTGAATCACGGACTGGGAAAAAATGGCTATAAAGGACATTATTGTCACCATTGGGAAAAACTGAATATGGTTGGATTGTGGATTAAATAATAGGACTCTATTGTATCGATGTGAAATTTTCTGATATTTTATAATAATAGTATGATTATAAAATAGAATATTCATGTTTTATGGAAATGTTTACCAAAGAATTCAGGGGTAAAGGGGCGTGATGTCTCCAACTATCTCATATAATCCAGAAAAAAATAAATGCACGTGCATATATATGTGTGTGTGTATACACAGACACTCACAGAGTAGGCCAAAATGTAAACAATTGGTGACTCCGGGGAAAGGGTATCCAGGAGTTCCTTGTGCTATCTTGAACCTTTTTGTAAGTTTAAAATGTTATCAAAATAATATTAATATCAAGGAAAAGAAAATCATAGCTGAAAAAAATTTAATCCGCAAATATTTATTAGTGTCACAGTGTATCAGCTGGGAGGAATTTTGAAATTTCTCTAGCCTGTTGGATCTGCTTCAGGGGACACCGCACATCATCGTGGAGCAGATATTCATTATATTTGGATGGAGTCGCTTGAGTGGCCACTGTGAGCCGAGTCAACATAGGGTGTGGCCTTGAAGGGTGCTTCTCTTAGAGGTCTCAATATAGACAGGCCTCAAGGAACATGATCTACTAAACAATTCATTGGGAGGGAAGGACCAAGAACTGTTCCAGAAAGGTTATAGAACATCAAATATTGTGTTGTTTGAATTATCTGTCCTATTTCAGTATATTGGGAACATTCCCTCCCAAAAATGCAGCAGATATTTTTTATAATGTGAGCCCCTGACCCACTATCACATTATAATCTGTAAAAAATACCATACTAGCTTAAAGCAAGAGAGCTCTTCAGTTGCATTTACATTTTTTCAGATATTTATAATTTTTTCAGATGCAGAGAGATAATATGCTTTTCCCTAAGTCAAAAAGAGCAAAGCTGAAGTCTTTCTCTCCTAATGCAGTCCCTCCTTCATTCAGTGGGCGTGGCAGTCACCTGCCAGGACTCCGCAGACAAAGGCTCTCAAAGCCCCTGTTTCCGGATACTTGGCCTTTGATACTCGTTTCCCAGCCTTCTAACAGGCATGTCCCATCCACACGCACAGACCCAACTCTTCCTTGGTTCTCGCGCCCCCTCCCAAGCCTGTTCCACGTTCTGTCTTTCCCATCTCAGTAAACGGCAACTTCACTTTTCTAGTTGCTCAGACCCAAAACCCTGGAGATAGTCCTCACTCCTCTCTCTGTCTCACACCCAGCATCTAATTCAAGAGCAAATTCTGTCTGTTCTACCCTCAAAATATATCCCAAATCTGGCCATTTCTCATCACCTTCACGTCTCTCTGGATTGGGAGACCATCCAATCTCACCTGGATTATCAAAACAGCCTCCATCTGGTCTTCCGGCTTCCGACACGCTCCACTCAAACAGAGGCAGGAATGATCTGTTTTAAAAGGAAGGTCAGCGTCTCAGTGTACGAGAGCTGCCACAGCAAAGCACAACAGTCTGGGTGGCTTAAACAACAGAAATTTACTTCCTTGCAGTTCTGGAAGCTGGAAGTCCAAGATCAAGGTTATTTTGAAAGTTGATTTTGTTCTGAGGCCTCGCTCCTAAGAACAATGGGGTGTGGATGGCCACTTTCTCTCTGTCTTCACGTGGTCTTTCCTCAGAGTGGGCACATGTCTGTGTCCCCATCTCCCCAGTCTGCCTGGATTAGAGTCCACCCATATGGCTTCATTTCACCAAAATTACCTCTTTAAAGGCACTGTCTCCAAATATAGTCACATTCCAAGGTACTGGGGGTGAGGACTTCAACTTATAAATTTCGGAGGATACAGTTGAGTCCATAACAATCAGACCACACACCCCTCTTAAAACCTTTCAGTGGTTCCCCTTAACAGTTGGAAGCCAAGGTTCCTAGGGTGACCCGCCAGCCCTGCAGGGTCGGCTCCCATGACAACTCTGACCTTATATTCTCTCAGTTCTCTTCCTTGCTCACCCTATTGCATCCCTGCCATCCCCAAATCATGCCAAGCACACCCCACATCAAGGTCTTTGCACTACCTGCTCCTTCTGCCCAGATCTCTCTTTCCCAGATATCCACATGGTCTCTGCCCCTCTTGAGGTCTCTGCGTAAACATCACTTTGTTAAGGTAAGGCCCTCCGCAAACACTCTCTGTATGATAATAGCAAACAACGCCCAATGCTTCTTGCTCCTTCCCTGGTATATTTTTTTCCATAGCACTTAATGCCATCTAACATTATATATTAATTAATACTCATTAATTTACTTATAATGCCTTTTCCTTACTCAAATGCAAGTTTCTTGAGGCAGAAAATCTGCCTATTTTGCTGACCACTGTGTCTCCTCAGCACCCAAAACACTCCTTGGCGTGCAGTAGGTACTTGGTAAATACTTGTTGTGAGACTGAATAAATTTATTTCTCTTGTTGGTTTGTACTATAGGCTTCAGGAGAAATATAAAAATAACTAGCATACTTCTGCCTTCAAATAGAAGAGTTGATTGTCTTGAGTGTTAGGAAATCGCTTATTAATTACTTTTTTCTTTAAGAGATGTCAACAAATAAAGGGAAAAAGCAAAATTTTCTTTAGTTCTGCAAGGTACCCAAAGGGCATTTTCTAGCCTATTAATTTCCTCAAGACATCAAACGAGTTCCATGACAGCATGTACTTCTTTATTATAGTTTGTGAGCCATAGGGAAGATATTTTAAAAATAATTATGCCTGGTAAATGGTGTAATTGTCCCTCTCTATAGGACTAAATCTGCCACAAAACATGTCACTGCTCTAAGGGTATTTTTAGGTTTTCTTTTTTAGACTCTAAATACATACAACTCGAATGGCATCCGCCCACACTTGTAAATTCTGCCTGGATAATTTCTGTTTACACCATTGGTTCCAAAATTTTAATCTCTCAAAAGAGACCTCCGTGGTCCTGGGGGGAATAGTCTGAAAGACCCTAATAGGTTGTATCACTTCATTTAATGGTATTTAGTGACAGCAAAGGCTGAAAGCCCGAAGTGGAAAGGAAACCCTTAATTCTACTGCTAATTATCATGATTAAGTAGAAGCTCTCACATTTGATTTGCTCCTTTTACTTGGAAGTCTTGCTGTCTTCCACCATCCACAATCAGCGTGCTGAGAAGGGCCGGCTATAATGAGCTAAACTCTTGGCGTGACAAAAGCCATTCTCCCAGCCACACATTCTACTTGCAGCCTGAGAAATCCCTGCCTGGTTCCCCCAACACATCAGACCATTTCAAGCCCCTCCCCAGCTTTTGCCCAGGCTACAGAGAAGCCTCTCACTTGCCTGTGTGCAGAGCTAACTGATTTTTCATGACCCAGCTTGAGTGTCATCTTCAAAGTCCCCTCTTTTTGACTCCCTTACACTGTTTCTCCTTTCCCTGGGTTCCTACAGCACTTAGCTCACTCCTGAAACTAACATTCATCACCGTATTAGTCAGCTTAGGCTAGGTTATGCTACAGTAACAATCAATACCAAAAATCTTCATTATCGTGTAAACAAAGGCTTATTTCTATTTCAAGCCAAGCCTGCTCAAGTGATGCTGATTCTCCAGGACGCCCATGCTCTATGCTGACTCAGAGATCCAGCCCGACAATTGTCCTCACAACTGCACCATCTGGAACGGGAGGCCTATTCATTCGCAACAGCAGCGGAGGAGAACACTAGCTCAGAATTAATGCCGTCATTTCCATCCACCGTCTGTCAGCCAGAAATAGTCTCTTTGGTACTGTCCAACTGCAAGGGAGAGTCTGTGCCCAGGAAAAAAGCTTAAGATAGTGGGGAGCATTGCAAGTCTGACTGCAATTAATTCTGACGTAGCTCAGTCAAAGTCGGTGTCTCCAACAGAAGAATGTGAGCATCTTAATTGGTGGAATCACGATGATTCATCTAACTTCTATATCCTTGGCTCCCAAAACAGTGCCCATGACCTAGAACATGCTTGATAAATACTGAATAAATGAACAAATGGTTCAATGGAGACCAACTGCCTGGGATTGAGGAAGAGTCCAGTTTCTAGAACAGCACGTGACTACTCGATATCAGAAAGAAATCAAGGTTTGTTAGAAAAATAAAGGAGACAAAATAGCTGCTGAGGAAGCACTGGTGTTGGGTGCAGCACTTCATAGAGATTTGTTGATTGAATAAATGGATGGGGGATGGATCAGTGGGTAGACAGAAGCATGGCTGGGTAGACTATGCCCCAACTCAACCACTAGTCCTACTCTGGCTAAGATCACCATCATCACTTATGTTATCACAATGGTCTCTACATGAACATCGCTGTCTACAACCATTTTTCTTCCTCGTAGCATATTCTCTACATTGATGTGAGAGTCCTTTTTAAAACTCAGATTGAATCATGGCATCATCGTATTTTCTTTTTTTTTTTTAAATCAGTTATTTCATCATTTAAAAAAATAAAAAACATCCAAAGTCCTTCATATGATATTTAAGATCCTTTACAACTTGATTAGAACTCGCACCTCTACCTTCTGCTACCTACATTGTCTTCCCAAACACACCCAACTAGCTTTAGTGAAGACTAGACTCTCTGAGAAGCGTGTGCACCTCCACACCCAGGATTCTCTGCTCATTCCTTCCTTTTTGTCTTTATCAAACATCTAGGTCAACCATTATTTCCCCTATGAAGCCTTCCCAGAACTATTCAGACTGAATTTGTCACTTCCTTCTATACCATCCCATTATATTTGGTTTATACTTTAAAAAAAATACTGCACGATATGCTTTGCATTTGGATTTAAAATAGAGATGAAAAAAGGACTGTCTAGTTTTATACATTGTGGTTCCTTGAGACCAAGGGCCATATTTGTTTCTCTTGATCAGGACAGCGTATCACATGTCGGAAACACTCAGTCATTTGTTCTCTCATTCAACAAATGCTACTGCATGTCCAATATATGCTACACAACGAACAAGACAATTAACATTTGTAGAAATGAAATAAATCCTAAGTAGAGTTTCATTCACCCAGAGCCCTTCTGTCATCTTCAGAGTACATAATGCCACATGATGGTTAATTCATTAATTAAGCTGGCTTCATAACTGAATGTGAGCTTCATTATCTTGTCCAAATGCCTATAGCACTTTTGATATACATTCTTAGAAAGAGCAAAACAGAGACCCTCACTGTGAAATGCTTCCCTGAGAACATCTCATATTCATTTCCCAGGAGATGAGGTTGTCACTCTCTGAATTTTATGGAAGTTTTTATTGGCCAACGTGACCTTTTGGAAACAGACTTGTATTGGTGACAAGAAGTTAGCCTCCCTGTTGCTGGTGTGCGTTTATTGCTCTCACAACCCCATTACTCAACACGAAACGTTCGCAATGTTTTTAAGACAATCCTTAATCTTTTCAATGGCCACATAAAACTGTTCTTGTGTACACCGGGCTTTAATTTTATTTCTTTGTAAGGCATTGATAGAAGAAAATGTGAAACCACTTCTATTTTCTTCACAGTGCAGAAGTTGGGTGTTGAAATGTACACTGCGTTTCCTCTCGGTGGATTTAATAGCATAGAGCTAGCAGCCACACGACGCCTCCGTTCCTGCTTCTGCCCCAGCCCCTGAAGCTTCCATTAAAGTTAATGGAAACAATTATGTCCACAAACCACAGAGAAAATAAACCCCTTCATTTGTAAATTAGCCCCATTCCAGTAGATTCTTTATGTCGAACCAAGAAAGAAGAACATGAAAACATGTCAATCATGAGTCCCTCTATTTAATTGTCTGAAATAAGTGTTCATCTGGGAAGCTTACCATTCCCTTTAAGAAGAAGAGACAGGAAACTCTCAACGGCTACGTGGGACATTGATCTGCAAATTCTTCCACTTTCTTTCCAAACCTTTTTGATAAATGGTAAATGGCCGGTCTGGTGATTGCTTTTTTTTTGTTTTGTTTTTTGGTGCCCCTATAAATCCATATAGGCCAAGTCCCACTTTATAGAAGCTACTTCCTATGGAAATAGATTGGTTTTCTTTCAAACATGTCCATTGTGTATTAGAAAGAGAGTAGACATCTCTTTATTTTGGTAAAAAAACTGAAAAGTACTGAAAAGTGCATTTCCCGTTTCTAAGAACAACTGCATCTAAATTCAGCTCTAATTTAGGAAAGTCATAAGTTGACTGCCCGGGATAGGGCTGACGTCTCCAAGAGCACCAGCCCAGAACAGTACCTGGAATTAGCAGTTGCCTTTGGAGTTTCTTCCTTTCTGGGGAAATACACTCAGCAGGCAGCCAGTCACCATTTAGCTATGGGATCGCAGGGAGGCTTCTCACACAACACTCAAAGCCCTGAGCAGCCCACAGAGTAAACCTAATATATTTCAAAAATGAAATGAGGTGTGGAGACGTATTTCTACCTACAGGTGTTTTTGCCCATGCAACATTCCCCTGTGACATTCCATCTTCATCTTCCTGCAACCTGCTTAGGCCACTCTCTTTCTACATCTCTGCAACTCAGAGCACGACTCACAATGACGACTCGCATATTTTCCCCCTCTGGACACTCTGCCTTCAGCTAGGATGCGCTGCCCTTGGTTAATAACAGTCCTACAGCTTTTGCTGCTTGGCAGTGACAGGTAGAGTTCCCAACAGGTTAACAGAGGAACAGTTACATTCTCTTGTTCTCATTAATTCTTTCTACGTTGGAAGTCTGTTATAACTCAAAAAAAAAAAAAAACTTTTTCAAACTCATCGTGAAAACTATAAAAGATAAGTCAATTGCTATTTACAATGTATTTTTACAAAGATACACAATTAGAATAAAATTGAAGGAAATAAAGACTTCTGAAACATGAATGACAACGATCCCAGCATTATTTACAGTGACGAGAAATGCTTTCTGTTGTGTTTGCTACTGAGTCGCCAGTGCCTGGGTGAAGCTCATTATAGACTGGAGCAATCAGGAAGTATTTGTTAAATTAATGAATAGCAAATGACTTATGAGACTCTCCTGGTTTAAAAATTCAATTCCCTTTAAACACAAAACATAATTCTCCAATGATGCTACCAGTCAGAACAGTAGACAGGGTAGAATGTAGGAAGAAATGCCTTCATGGGATGATGGAGGTATTGATCTGGGTAGCAGTTATGTGAATGTATAGGTACATACACTCAAATGCATCCGAATGAACACTTAAGATTAGTCAATTGTATGTACTTGATTGTTTTTAGAATATTCTCTATTAAAAAAATAAAGTAGATGACTATAGCATGATGCTTCTGATCTATGTGAAAATCCATTTTGTTCCCCATTCAGGAGGTCTTTCCTCTACTTTTGTTTTTTGGGAATCCTTTCTTCGGTTACTATTTGGTTAGCATACACATATTGGTCCTATTTCTCGTTAGTTCTTGCTTAAATGATTTATAGTCCCAGGTAACTGTTCGAATTTGTTTTGCTTTTCTAGGAAAACAAAACAAAAACAAACTTGAAACTACAAAATAAAAATCTAAAGGAACGTAACATAAGTACATAAATTGCCAAACACATTTAGACACGCTGGAATGTGATTTTACAAAAATAATATGAAGTTGGTCACTATCCAGCGTTCTTAGAATCCTAACTAAGGTATCTCATTAAGGAAGCACCAAAAATAATTGGAAACCACCTCTCCAGTTTGCAATATTGACAAGCCCTCTTGCCAAGCAACTTTCTCCTCTACCTAGAGAGCACCTAACAGCTTCAGACCGTATCACCAGCAAATGTGCTATTACGGATGGAGACCCCTCTGCCATGGGACTTTGAACTGGTCAGGTGGCCACTTTATTGAGGCTTCAATTCCCCAAAACACAAGAGGCTGCAATTAGGTCTAAGGTCATGGTCAACTCTATATCTGATATTAACTTTAGGGTCAATCTTTCCCATTTCCATACTTGTGATATTTCACTATGTAGTGTATTAATGTTAGTGGCATCAACAGATAAAGTAGCGTCTTAATGACTTTATACAGCAATGGTCCAATGCTGGCTGCTGGGGACTCTCTTCCACCTAGCGGTGACTCAGCCATTAAGATCCCTCTGTCTTATGATACTGCCATCTCAACAATGGTGACAAGGTCACTGAACTAGAAGAAGAAAGGGATGGCTCCTGACTGTCTTAGCCCAGAGGTGACATAATGCCTTGGCCAGGATTAGTGACATGGCCCAACCTAATTGCAAGATAGCGTAGTCTGGGGAGCACAACAGAGCCAACGTGATATTTAGTAAGCACCAACCGTGCTGTCAGCAGTTGGCCTTGCTTCATCATCATACATCATACCAGCCCGCTCAAAGGGAAAACAAACAGGGGAAGAGTTTTTAAGGATGTTTTGTGTCAGAGAGCTTCCAGATACTCCAGTCTAAAACCAGAACATCTGTCGAATTGCCCTAATCCGCTCTCCCACCACTAAACCTGACCCTAAACACACAAAAACTACTTCAAACAATGTGTCCTCCTAAGAGGCATTTTGAAAAGAGGCTAAGCTGAAGATGTCAAACAGCCAACTCCAGTCACTGGGTAGAAAACCTCAGCACTATTTTGAGGATTCTGAAGCCACAAGCCCTTGAAGAGGGGCTTCATGGTACCGTGTGTACAGACACGGGAAGGGAGGAGACACCGGCAAGCCAGGACTGCTATGTCCTTACCCTAAATCCCAGGCCGCTGCTGTCCTGCCTCCTCAAACACAGCCCTCAGTGATCAAACTTTGGGGACAAAGGTCACATTTAGATGAACCTCTGTCTAAAGCATCTGATCAGAAATGTGACATAATATTTATTTTAAGATGAACAAAATCAGTAAGAATGTAGGCAGAAAATTCAATTGCGCTCTTGCTGGTGATTCTGTTCTGAATTTTAAAACTTCCTAGTTGGGAAAACAAATGAAAAGGCTAATAATGGGGTTGAAGTCAAAGATTGCAAAAGAAATCTACCCCCATAACCACATAAATTGCATAGTAAAGTGTGTGTGTTGCCTCAGACACCACAGTGACTGTCTCTGTATGAAGTGCAGGGCGGATTGATTCAGACATGAATGAAAATGTATATCAGCAAAGAATAATTTGAGCCTTGTTGAAAAATAAAATGTATTTCCAAAGCCTCAATCTGCACACTATTGCACTTGCCTATAAATGACTGAATTCAAGTAATTGTGTTTTACTGTTAATTGTAACATTTTCCAAAGCTACTATACCTCTAGGTCTGGAGACCACACTTGACTTAATTTTGGT
Source organism: Avahi laniger (assembly GCA_963575035.1). Lineage (NCBI taxonomy): Eukaryota > Metazoa > Chordata > Mammalia > Primates > Indriidae > Avahi > Avahi laniger. Next base: position 29,450 of record CAUYSK010090604.1, on the reverse strand, counting down.
GGTCTGCATCAGAGGAAGATTTCTATTTTGAGGATTTCCTTTTATAATTGGGATGAGAGGAACGGAGGATTAAGGTATGTGGTGAGTCTCATCCGTCACCCTTAGTGAGGAGTCATAGCTTCTAGAAAACACATGTTCCTAGTGGTAGTCATCTAGAAAATTTTTAATTGAGAACTTATACATGCCAGGCACCATTCTAGACTCTTGAAGTACATCAACAATCAAAACAGACAAGTGTCTTGTCTTCCCAGAGCTTCCTTTCTGGAGGAGATTCTAAAATATGATTTTTAGATGCTCTTTGATGATTCAACCTATCTATTTCTGTTCAGCCAAAAGTTCTGTGACAGTGTCGAGGGTTAGAAAAGAGTTTTCACAAATTTTCTGAGACTCCTTTAGACATCACCACTAAAAAATACCATCCCTGCTTCCACTCATGGTATTGAGAACACTTCATCCATATCAGAAATACACATGGAGAGATTTTCCGCAGTAAGTGATTGTGCTAAGCAGCATGAGGGGGTGTAAACGTGTGTGAGACTTATCTGCCAACGGGTGACCTTTGGTGAGTTCCGCCCACACCATGGTTTCAAAGGAAAATATTATTGTTTCTGTGTTACGATGGTTGGGCAACATCACACTACCCACGGAACCTCCACTAAACAGAGTACAGGGTTGTGACTCAACCTTTCACTAAATAAAAGCCCCTGTGGTCCAAAGGTGTACACCCTGGGAAACAACATTAGAAACAAAGAGCAAAAGGCAGGTGACTTGGTATGAAGGGTCATTTAATCCTACTCCTGAGAATCAACGTCCAAAAAGGATAAAGACCCGCCCAAAATCACCAAAAATCCAGAGGCAGGAATGGAGGGCATAGTGCCTGCCACCTGGTCCTGAGAGACCACACATCATTCTCTCTGTTTAGATCTATCACTGAGGTGTGAAGACAGAGACTAATCTTGAAGGATTGGCTTATCTTGGTTTGCACACCGTGGGAGGCAACCAGAGGCAGAAGGAGCTGCCCTGTTCGTGCAGGAATTGACGGAATTATGGGCTGGGCGGGGCGGAGGGGAGGTCCGATACCTCAGCAAAGCTACAGCATTTGACCACATTTTAAGTCCCAAACCACATCCTAGAGCTTCTTGTTTTCACATGTTTGGTGTAATCCTCCATTTTCTTTTCTTACTTTTAAACGAAAAGGGGTCAAGAAAACTTTTATGCACTTCTGATATTTTTCTCGACCTCCAAAGTTCTCTAAGAATAATATTTTGAGGAGTTAGGTTTAAATGACTTGGAAACATATGGATGGCATTTACTTTTGTATATCAGAATTTAACACAAAGTGAGGTAAATAGTTGGCTGTACTCTGTGCTTAGGGTAGTCAAATGCTGGAAAGCAGTGTGGCAACATGAATAAACTGCTTCCTGCTCTGCTTTCATATGTGTCTCTCTCTTTTTTTTTTCTTTCTTTCCAGCTGCATGCAACATGTATTAGACTTCAGGTACATTGTAAGGAATAACAGCCAATAGCTTGAGGGACCCCCATACCCACTTCCAGCAAGAATCGAGATCCCCCAGAGATGCTCTGTTCAGCAAATACGAACAAACACAGCACAAATACATGCTGTGCTCTCAGCCACATCCATGTGCGCTTTTCTAGTGTTTCATCCAATTCCAGCTTTCTGCTTGTCTAAGAAATGGATGGGGGTGGTGTTGAGAGGAACAACCCCATAATCTGAGGAACTCAGTACAAAATGAAAATGTGGGTCCCTTGTTCAGAAAGTATTAGGAATTTCAAGCCAGCAACAGCAGAGCATTCAAAGACTCCTGGGAACATGGCCCAGGAAGGCAGCCCTGCGTGGTGATACACTAAGGCATCTTCTCACCTAACATTTTTTATGCCAAATAAAAACAAGATGAAGGCAGAATCAAAAATGTGAACTCAGAGAAAAAACGTAGTGTGACATGATGGTATTATTTAAGGATTTGGATTTCCCAAGTGCTGCTAACGAACACCAAGGGATGGAATCAGATTATCAGCAAAGATTTCAAAAAGTATCACGGCCAGTGTGAAAAGGGCTGAAGTTACAGACTGAACCAGCTGAGTTCTCATGAGCAGAGAGGTAAGTGGCTCTGGGAGAATGGCGAGGCCGTAGTTCTGGCAGACACTCTAAGGAAAGCCATTAATGCAAAGAAAGGAATTCTCTTTACATCTGAACGCACCAAATTATAACAGCACCAAGGAAGGTTTTAAAGGAATGCTGAATAGCTCTGGGATGTTTAACATGTGGCCAAGTCTCTGCTTTTGCAGTTTTTAATTTTCCCACATGCCTTCTTCCATATTGCCCGATAAAGATCTCTACTTCTTCCTCTTACAGTGGCCAGAGACGAATGAATATACAAAGCAACAACTCCAGCACACTGAAGTCACCTACGGTGATCCCTTTTAAGATTAGTCTTTGAGAATGAGAGTGCTGCATCTAACTGCAGACATTGCCCATAAGCATTTGTTTCTAAATATTTTGCACCTGGACCATTTTTATGTATTTATTTTTAAAAGAAATCTTTTTTTTCCATTGGTAAAAATATGAGCAATGACATAGAAATATGTAGAGTACAAAATTAAAATCCCTTGGTTATTTCAATCTCACCTCTGTGAACAGACCATTATGTATTTTCTAATATTTTTCTAAGATTTGTTAATATTGATGTAAGGATAAGGTAAAAAAAGGAAGGTTGAGAGAGCCTGAGTGGAGCCATTTTGGCCGTTATCAGACCTCAACCTTCCTGAGCAAGGAAGTCGCCAACCCACGACCACCTGCAGATGGATGAATTACTAAGCCAGATGCCTTATAAACCGTTTGCGCTTACCTTTCTGTGAAAGCAGTTTATGATTAACCATTATGAACTTATCAGAAGACAATACTGGTCACATATGGCTATTTCCTAATGGGATTTTTGAACATTTAAAAATGTTGCCATTGCCCCATAAGTCTATGGTCTGTCTGTCTCTCAATAAACTGTCTTGTCACTAGTTAGTTTGCTCTTGAATTCTTTCCCACGAGAAGCCAAGAACCCACTTGGCCAATTCAAGGGGCCCCCCTCCCTCACTGGGACATGCTCTGCATCAGTATATCATTATAAAGGGCACTTTCTTTATAAGTTCAGTATTTCACGGTTTCTCATTATTCTTTTTGTTTGTTTGTGGGGTTTATTAGGACTTGCCTTTAGGAAAAGCAGGATACAAGAACAGGTGACACGTTCTTTACACATTTCTCTCTCATTTTTAAAAGACAGTCGATTCTATTTTTTAGCTAGTCAACATGAAGTGCGTTACTAAGCATTCAATTGTACCATGTGTTTTATCTTTATTATTTGTTAAGATGGATAAATGTTTTATGCATACATTAAAAATATTTTTTAAACACCCAGCATTTCATATATTATAGATAATAAGTGTTAATTCAGTAAAGTAGAAAATATTTGATATGCCAAAGACTTGGCATTAGTTAAAATACCAGTGTAATTCTATCCAACAAATATTAATTAAGCATCCACAGGGTACATTTACTGAGCTAGGTACTGCAGATTTAAAGATGACCTGGATTCTCTCTCGGCCCTGGGCAACTCTTGTGGACACTAACATCCGCAAACATTACAGGCCAAATGAAGTACTAGATGGAAAGATGTCTGTCCTGGCAGAGTGGACCAGATGACTTAATAAGTCTTGCATTTCAAATCCTTGTCATCTCATAAATAGCAGAGCGGTGTGTGACAATACAAAGACTTTATTCCCTTCATAGGCTCCACTAGGGGACACTTCCCAGCAGACTGGAAAGTATTTCAAACAACATAATCTACACTTGTCAGATTGAGTGAGCAAAGGGCATCTGAGGACACATTTATTTTCCTTGACTTTTTTGCACAATTTTTCAATTCCCTGCAAATTTTCAAGATTTGGTAGTTGATGGCTTATCTCAGGACAGCAGCAATAAATTAGGCTAGTCTGACCGCAAAAAGCAGCAGACATTCTACATACATTGTAACCACCCTGAGCACACCAAGTTGGGGAAATTGAGGCTATACGTGAATTCCTATAGAGAAAATAATTAAATTGAAAGTAATAGATCTGCCTGAGCTAATCCTCATTTCTTTATGTTTTAGTAAGCTTAGGTGATATAAATGGTAGAGACTTTCTTTCTCATCATAGAATCTATTGCATTTGAAAGTATGTTTGCAAAGTTGGAGACGTGTGTGTGTGTGTGTGTGTGTGTGTATGTGTGCATGTATGTATGTCTATCCTTAGGAAAGGAAGAAGAAGACAAGCTAGTGTGACAAAGGGGAACAATGCACGGACCTACAGAGAGCAGCAAGGTTGAAGAGGTGGGAATGTCTACAGGAATCTGGCCTGCAGACTGCCTCGGTCCCAGCTTCTGCTCCTTCCTGCTCAATGTCCCTGATGGGCTCCTCCTTTGGCCTTGCTCCCTGGCATGCCCAGGAGGGCAGCTGCAGGGCAGACCCTGTGTTCCGGGCAGGACTGAGAAGAGTTAATGCAGCAAAAAGCACATGACTTGGCTCCTTCCTCCCAGGCACTTCCCCATCATCCTCAGGCTACGGGAGCCTCCTCGCTGTCTAGATTTCACTGGACTCATAATATCAGCCTCACCCTTCTTCAAAGTACCAGCCTTCCTCTGACAATTTCTAAGTCACTTTCAGATGCTAGAAAGAGAAACCAACTTGAGTTAGCATAATCATAAAAGATGGAAGGGAAAATTTATTAAAAGACTACAGTCGTATCTCAAGGGATAGGAATGTAGTTTTTCATTCATTCATTCTCTAAAAAAATACATGCTGAGTAACTACCATGTGCCAGGTACGGCGATAGACCCTGGGGATTCATCGGTGAAAGAGACACATATCCTCTCTGCTTATACCCTGGTGGGGACACAGATGGCTTCACTGATGAATTATTCAACCAAGAACCTAAGAAAGAAATTATACCACGTCAACACACACACTTTCAGAAAATAGGAGCAACCACTTCTCAGCTGGTTTTATGAGGTCAACATTATCATGATATCAAAACTTTCTAAAATTTTACAAGAAAAGATAACTAGAGACCCTTATGAACATGGGCGGTAGGTGGAATAACGGCCCTCCAGTATGTCCACGTCCTTATCTTAGAACCTGTGAATGTTACCTTCTATGGCAAAAAGGACTTTGCAGATGTGATTAAATTAAGGGTTTTGAAATTATCCAGTTGGGACTGATGCAATCACAACAGTCCTTATGCCAGGGACGAAGGAGGAGTCAGACTCAGAGAAGGCAGGGTGGTGACGAGAGCAGGGACTGGAGTGATGTGCTCTGAGGACAGGGGAAGGGACCACAAGAAGCTGAAGATGGTAAAGAAACGGATTCTCCCCCCAGGAGCATCCAGAAGGAATCAGCCCCGTCAACAACTTGACTTTATCCCACTGAGACGGCTTTTGGACTTCCGACCTCCAGAACTGCAAGAGAATAAATTTGCATTGTCTCAAGCCATTAAATATATGGTAATTTGTTACAGGATCAACGGGAAACTAATACAACATAATTGCATGAAACCGCAACAAAATTTTAGCCAATCAAATCCAGCGATTTATAAAAATGATATCATGAACAGGTGAGGTTTATTCCAGGAACTGAAGATTTAACATTTAAAAAAGAAAATCAATATAATTAACCATATTAACAAATTTAAAAACAAAAGTTATCTGATCATCTCCAATAGCTCTAGAATAAGCATTTGACAAAATTCAACACCTGCTTATGAAAAAAAACAAATCTGTCAAATGGGACTAGAAGAAAACTGTTTCAACTTGATAAAATACATCTTCTAAAAATCTACAGCTAACATTGTATCTAGTTATGAAAAAAGGAATGTGTTCATTTTGGGAATAATGGAAGAATGTCATTCTATCACTTCTATTCAATATTGTATCTAGCCAGTGTAATAAAGGAATAAAGTTGAGGAAAAAGAAACAAAACTATCTTTTTGTCACAAATGGCATGATGTAATTCTAAGGAATCTATAAAAAAGCTACTAGAACTTATAAGAGGGTTTATAGCAAGGCTGCCAGATACAAGATCAACATTCACAAGCCAACTGTACTTCTATATATTATCAATAAACAACTGGAAATTAAAAAGTAAATTACACTGAAAACTGAAAAACTTTGCTGAGAAAAAAATAAATAAAACTTAAATAAGTGGAGAAATATACCATTTCATGGATGGAAAAACATATTATTAAAATCTCAAGAGCCTTTTTTTATAGAAATTTTCAGGTTGATTGTGAAAGTTAGATGCAATGCAAAGACCTAGCATAGATAAAACAGTTTGAAATGAAGAAAAAAGTTAAAGGGCTTACTCTGATTTCAAGACTTACCATAAAGCTATGGTAATCAAACTTTCTGTCCAAACAGAATGGACATATTTGTCAATAAAATAAAATAGAAAATTCAGAAATAGACCCATGCATGTATGACCAATTAGTTTTAAACAAAGAAAATAAAGTAATCCAATTGGGGAAAAGATGGCCTTTTTAATGAGACTGAAAGAATTGGATATTCTTATAAAAAAAAAAAGAAGAATCTCAAACTCAATGTCATAACCTATAAAAAAAATTCAAGATGGATCAAAGACCTAGATCAGCTCAAAGTATAAAATTTTCTAAAGAAAACACACAAAAAAATATATTTGTGAACTTCGGTTTAAAAAAAGATTTCTCAGATAGGGCACAGAAACATAAAACATCAAAGAAAAATTTAATAATTCAGTTTAATAAATCAAAATATTTTTATTTTGTTGTTTGAAAGACATTTAAAAAACAAAAACAAAAAGGCAAATCATATCCTGGGAGACAATAGTTACAAAACACCTATCTAATGAAGAACTTCTAGGAGATTATATATCAACATTTATAATAAAAAAAAGAAAAGCAACTAGTAAAAACCAAAATAGCAAATGATGTGACTACCTTACAACCTTAAGGATGGCCAACAGCCCATGAAAAAAAAAATTCAACAGCAGTACTCATCAAAATGCAAATTAAAACTACAATAAGATACTACAACATAGCCACTAGAATGACAAAAATTAAAAAGATTGACAATATTTTCATTGGTGAGAATGCAGAAAAACTGCAATCCTCATTCATTGCTACACATCATACAACTGTGTTGGAAAACATGCTGACGATTTTAAATAAAGATATTCTTAGCAGACAATCTAGAAATCCACCTCCTCAGTATTTAGCTAAAATGCTGATGACATATGTCCACATGAAGTCTTATACATAATGTTCATAATAGTTTTAGTTCCAATAGCCCCCAACCTAAAAACTACCGAGACATCCATCAGTGAATAAAGAGTGATCTATCCATTCAACAGAACCCACATCAGAGCTCATATCTGAAAATAACACGAATTTTTGACTTATCCATGTTTTCACAAAAATTGCTCTAAAAAAATTGAAATATAATCACAAGGCAAAGTGTGCATTTGAAAGACTGAGGATGTACCTTCACAATAAAAACAGAACAAGTGTCAAAGTGAAATATCAGAGATATCAATTGTCATACTTAAGGAAATTTGACATTTCATAAAGTGGGTGAATTTTATTATATGTAAATTATTTGCTCAATAAAGCTGATTTTATATATATAAATATATGTGTATGTGTATGTAGAAAGAACACAGATGAACAAAAACCACAGGATATACACCATATACTGCAGAAAGATTGCCTGTGGGAAGCAGACACAAATTGGAGAAATGGAAGTAAAGGGGAAAGAAAGGAGGAAGGGAGAGGGAGGAGAGAATAGCAGAGCTTGCACAACTGATAATAATAATCGCCATTAACTTAGTCACATCATGATTAGCTTCACCCTCGGAGCCTGAATGTGAAGGGGGAAGAAGTCTTTAAACCAATGGAACGTAACAGAAAGCCCAGACATGATATTGCAGACATGGAGAGAGAACAGACTATTCAAAAAACGGTGGTGGAACACCTGTCTTCCATTTGGGGCATAACATTTGACCTATACGTCACAGTGTATACAAAAGCTAAATAATTCCAGGTGGAACTGAGAATTTACTGGAAAAAAGCAAAACTTTTAAATTTTTTACATGCAAATATCTTCACAGCTATGGTAAGAAAGGCATTCTGGCACAAAACGCACAGAGAACGGACCGTACAGTAAACACTGACGATTTTGACGTTATATAAACTAATACCTTCTCTTTATTCAACAATGACCTAAAGATATGAAAAACCAAGCCACAAACGAGAAAATATGCAACACATATAACCGGCGGCAAAAGGTGATGACCCCGCATATTAATAAAGAGACAATGGATAAAAAAACGGACAAAGGTATGAACATACATTTTCCTAGAAATGGAAACACAAATGGCACATAGTTGAGGATGAAAAGATATTCAACTTCGACAGAAGGACGGGAAATGAAAATTAAAGTCACCACAGGAGAGAGACAAAAATTCAAAAGGTTAAAAAAATGCCGAATGTTAGGAATGTTGTAGAGAATTGGGAGCTTTTACACCTTGCAATTGAGAGTGTAGATCGTTAACTATCGCTTTGGAAAGCGATCTGACGTTATCTATTAAAGTTGAAGATGCACGTGCCGTATGGCTCTGCAATTCCACTCCCAGGAAACATACCCGCGAGAAAATCTTGCACTGGAGTATGCTCGAGAATGTTCAGAATAGCATTATTTGTAACGGGAAAATTAAAAACCAATAAAACCATAACTGGAATGAATGCCCTTCTACAGCAAAACAGATAAATAAATTGTGGCCCATTAATTCTATGGACTATTATAGAACGATTAAAACTAATTATAATTACATATATGAATAGATTTTTTTAAGAATGTATCTATGGGACATGGAATGAAAAAAAGTCACAGAATAAAAGCAGTATGATATTATATTGAGGGTCAAAAATATACAAAAACGAATCAAAGATTCATACTTAGGTAATAAAACTATAATAAAAAACAAGAAAACAACAAGCACAAAAATTAGAATACTGTTTATCCCTGGGGATAAAGTTCAGAGAATATAGTCACAAAGTACTAGCAGTATTCTTAAACTGGATGATAAATACAAGACTATTAATCATTTCTTCATACTTTAAATATATATAGTATAGATGTTTTCTACATGAGAACTATGTCATAATCATTGCAAAATTAAGAAATAAAAATATTTTAAAAATGAAGAAGAGATGAACAGCTACCGAATTTAGATGCATGCATCCAAAAAGTTTGGCTTCTGTCGAAAATATACCAACAGAACATTGTTATAAAGTGTTAGAGGGTTGGGGGGCTTTTTCTGGACACTGCTTTTAATTTCTCATTGTTTCAACCTTTGCTTTAGGGCTACCGGCTGCAGTCAAGAAGAAAGTCCAGCCTTTCCTCTTGTTGACATTTTCTTTTAATCAAAGCACGTATCTGATGTCTTCTCACAAGAGCGGACGCTGCTGGGGCACCCCTTTGGGTTAGAAAGGCAGTTTATTTCTCAGTGGTAAACAAATTTGTCAAGCATTTCAGCAGCACAAAATGTCAACGCGTCCATGTGGAAAGAAGGAGGGGCAAGGGAGACTGCTGCAATAGTTATTCCATGATGCCGTTTAATTATTGAAATGTTGGAGGCCCAAATGTATATGGGCTTTTTTTCTTAATGTGACCGTGCTATAGAAAAATATGTTCCTGTAGCTTTCTGTCACTACAAAGAAACCCGTCTTCTACAAGTGCTTCATACTCTTGCTTTCTTGCCAATACTGAACTGTTTTGTCTATTGTTAATACAACTGTGAGAAAAAGGAAATGTGCATTTGATAACTTACTGTGGATAAATTACTTCAAATATATAAAGAGATAGCTTTACGTGTGTGAGCTGTTATTAATTATTGGTGACGCACCGCCCAGATGAAATACACCAGGCAGTTATAAGCGAGGGGACTGGCCATGCGTTAGATGTCGACTTGGTTAGAAAATCGCACTCAAGTCTCCTCCCTAATCTGAGGCTGATGCAGTAACATAGCAGGTTTTCGGTTTTTAACCATAAAACTCTTTGCATGATAAAGTCGCACAAATTGTTGACCAATAAAACAGTCAGAAGTTGAGTAACTCTGGCCTGAGCATGGAAGATCTGGGGACAGTCAGCTCAGTCCCTTCCCTGGCAGTGGGGGACAGATGGCCACATCCAAAGTCCTGGCAGCCCAAAGACCCTTCCTGACCTTGACGGTTGCTGAAAGTGCGAGGGAGTGAGTCACAGGCTTTCCAAGCAACCAGTCTGGACACCGAATGGCACAATGTTTTGTCAGCCCCAACATGAAGACACTTTTTCCAAGGCCTGTTGGCGATTTCCCAGGTGGCTAAGTCAGGAAGAGTCCAGGGTCCCCAGCACCTAGAACAGTGCCTGGCACCTGGAGGCACTCAGTGATCATCTAGCACGAACAAAGAAATGAACGACAAACGCATACTGAAGGCGCAGCATCACCAGACTCCGCTACGAATACGGGTCTACGCCCTGGACGCTGTCAGGCCAGTCTGTCCCCTTACGACTGAACGAACAAACGTCAGAACACGACGCCCCACGTGTCTCTCACACTGTGGGGTTGAGGCAGGTGTCCTCCCATTCGCCCCCTCCCTGGTCTGCTGGAGGTGGCACCATCAGGCAGGCCTGAGGTCACCACGGCCACAAGGACCTCGTGGACCAGCTGCTGCCCACAGGTGTCCCGGCCAGGTCCACGATCCCTCTGCTCCGGCCTCGGAGCCGCGCTGCAAGTGCTCCTGTCCTCACTGCCCTGCCCTGTGCAGGGGCCTTTTCTGTGTCACCCTTTGCCACCCACTTTCTCCTGTGCGTTTGGCTTTTCGTGACAGGTCCAAGAACCAGGGCAGGGAAGGGGATCAGGGGGGCCCTCGACGCCACTGGGTCCCCCTTCTCTACAAAGGAAATGGGAGGTGAGCGGAGCACAGGGCGGGAGGTGTGACAGGAGCTGGCTTTAAGGCCACAAATGGTGACAAAGAAATCCAGTCGGCCGGTAGGAGCAGGGAAGGACAGTGGAGAAAGCAGAGCCAGCGAGGAGGAGGGGAAGGAGGGAGGAAGAAAGAAGAGGGACGACTGTGGGAGAGGAGGGCGGGAGGAGGCAGTGCTCTCCTTTGATCACCAGAAGCCATCTGGGCCCCGTGCAGACGCTGGGCTGTGCAGGGACTTTGACATGAGCTCGTCAGTCAGTCCTGGCTGCGGGAGCTGCCTGGCTGAGGAAGTCCCCGTCTCTCTCTTCTGCCCTTGAACTCTCCACCTTTACTGGTTGCCTTCCCCTCCCACAACACCTCACCTCCAACACACATGCACATACACACAACCAGCTATACACATGCACATGACATACACACGTGCACGCATATGCACACATAAACACACAGATGCACACACACGCACAATCATGTGCAAACACAAATACATGCACCTGCATACATATGCATCCATGCATATACACATACACACATGCACACGACATATACACATGTGCACATGCATACAGGCGCATACACATAAACACATACACAAAACACGCACATACTCATATGCACACACTCATGCACATGCACACAAACACATGCACATGCATGCATACACACATGCATACACATAACATACACACATATAGGCACAGGCATGCATACACAAATATACACATGCACTCATACACACATGCATATGCATACAGAAACACTTGCATATATATGTGCACATATATACACAAATACACATGTACATACCTACGTACATGCATGCACATATATACACTCATGCACATACACCCACACATATGCACGTGCACGGATACATACACATACACACACAATGACATTTAATGCTCAGATGGTCACAATCCATAAAGGAACAGAAAAGAGTCAAAGGCAGAGGTGTTTCTGGACCTGCGATCCTAACGTCATGAATAGAAACGGTCATCCAGTTCAGCTGAGCCCTGCCAGGAAGAGCCAGGTGAAGCTTCTTTGGGAAAGAAAGGGATTTTCTGACCCTCTAGCAAGCGGAGCCGCCCACCCGACTGGCTCAACCATCAGCTCTTCCCCGCCAGACTAGGCGGCCCTGCCACCGTGCAGACCGAGCACAGAGGTGCCGGGGTGCTGCTGGGGGGCCCCCGGGGCACAGGTCCAAGGCCCGTCGAGCTGTGTTCCTCACAGGCCCCTCCAGGTTGAGAGGGGTCGGCCGGCAGGGTCCCAAGCCAGCTCGGCGTTTGGGGACAGAGTCCATCCTAGTCATTCGCGGTAGTTATGTTCCAGAAAGCCACCGCAAACTCTAAACTAGTGAATAGTGAGTCACTGCTTCTAGAACAATCTCACAGAGATTATAACTTACATTCTCATAGAGGTTAGAATCTTAAATTCTAAAAACAGCTCTTCCCAGTAGGTTCTATTTTCTCCATTTTACAAACGAGAATGTGAGATTCAGAATGTGACTTACCTGAGACTGCCCTCCCGACACATGTCAGAGCTGGGACTCACACGCGGCCAGCTGACCCCAGAGCAGGACCAGCAAATCCGTCAGAACCAAGATGGCGGAGAAAGCCACGGCCTCCTCACTACACCCTCATTCCAGAAGCTTCCTAAGGAAACCTCCCCCTCCCAGCATGCACCTGATGCCACGACTCTTCCGATTGGACCGTATCTAGTCAAAAAGGAGGGCGTCTCCCTAATTCCAGGAAAGCCCCGTCCCCTTCCCAGAAATAACCTGAATATCCCTCCCCTTGTTAAGCCTACAATTAAGCCGTTGCTTAACTAGAGGGACCTGGGGCTGTTCTCCTCCACTCCGTCTGTGGAGTAGATCTTCTGAATAAAACTCGCTTTCACTCTACACTCTTGCCTGGCTCCTGAATTCTTTCCTGAGCAAACCCAAGAACCCTCCCGGACTTCAAGTGATTCCCAGCATTGGGAGTCACCTGTCTGTGACATCAGTATTCTCTCTACAAGGCACAATCCAATAGATCCACTCAAAAAACATACCCATAGGCTTTAAATCCACAGGCGTTTCCCAAAGCATTCCTCTAAGTAAGTCTTCCACCTGCAGCCTTAGCACGGTCATGGCGGATCGTGGGCACGTGATATATGTCTGTTAAATAAACGTAATTAAAAAAAAGACAGGAGTTTCATGTCACCAGTTTTCCTGAGACACAGTGGCCTTGGGGAATTTATAGTCCTTAGCTCCAAAACTGAATCCCAAAGGACAGTGGAAGTATCCAATGATAAAGTCACCATTGATTTGAAATCTGCCATGGGGGAGCTTGAAATTTGATAACCCACTCAGGATTCTGCCAATAGCAGCACCTGGACAGAGGAGGCAAACTGGCAGCCCTGGCCCACCTGTGCCTGAAAGGTAAGGTACCCGAAGGACTCTTGCTCTAAAAATTACATTTTAATCTTCAGTGCACGGTGAATTGAAAGCCAATTTTTTCTCCGTCCAGAGTGAATGGATTCTTCGAAACCCGACGGTGGAAAAGCACTGATGCCGTGACCTTTCGCTGCTAACGAAAGATAATTTGCACATGCTCTTTCCGCAGGAGCATGTCATTTAAACTAGAATAAACTCCCTTTAAAAAAAATAATAAAAAAGAAAAATGAAAGGAAAAAAATGAATGAGACATTCAGAAGAAAAAACACCCAGGAAATGTCCTGATCCATGTCCAAATGACCATATCCGTGGGTAGCCCGTGCAGAGGATCGTCATTGTGTACCTCTCACCCGTCGCTGTTCACATTTTTAGATTTAATAAAAATCACTCATCATGCTCATGTAGCAATCACCGCGGCTGTGTTTACCTCTGCTTCTGAATCTCGGACGGGAAACAGCCCTGCAAGGCTACAGGAGCACGTTGGTTTAGCTACGGCACAGGGCTTTTCAATGGGCTGCATTAGGTCCTTCTCCTGACTAGGATCAGCTGCCTTTGACTCCAGGTTTATTAGGTCCGCATCACCTGACCGTGGATGAGCATCACCTGGAGACCACGTTGCCTTCCTCGTGGAACAGCCAGGACGTTGAACGAAAACAGCTGAATTTGTGGATGGAAAGAGTTGGCCTATGTGAAAAATGGTTGTGGGGAATCCCAACTCTGACACTGAAGCCAGAGAGTCCTTTCTCCACGTTGCCGGAGAAGGCGGAGGCAGAACCAGTAATTAGCATCCTCATAGCAAGAGATAACTCTAATACCGCCACCCTATGTGATGACACTAATTTACCCTTTCCAAACTGTTCACTGGCTCCACTTCCACCACCTGGCCAAGCCACTGTCCCTGTCACCCAGGCTGCTGTAATCGTCTCACAAACCCTGGTCCTCCACAGGCCAGAGCTTGTGAGATGCTCACCCGGGACACAAAGTATAAAAGGGTGCTGAAACACCCAGTAATCAGACAAATAATATATTAATGCAACATCGTTTGAAACCTAATTTAAGGCAAACATGCTCATGATCAACAAAACATCAAAATGTTATATAAAGACAGGATACAACAGTCCCATACCACGTTATAACGGTGCCAGAGGCTGAAGGAAAACTGTGCACCTCTCTATATAGGTTTTCATGTGAATTTTTAATGGTAACTTTTTTCCAGAACATTAAAGTAGTTGAAAAATATTGAAAAATTGAACAGTAGGTATGTATGAAAACTCCCAACATTATTTTAAGTTTAAATAGTGTATTTATACCCCAAACAGGATTTATAATATAACTTTACTCTCCTGGTTATAATGGGAGCAAACACATCAATAATATTTACAAAATCTACTTTGTTGTTTATTTTCTTTTCAATGGAGAGTTGTAAGTTGCAACACCTGGGAGGAAGTAACTTTTTTATTTTATTTTCCTTGTCGAATAGCTCTGATTGTAAGGAAAAAGTAACTTCGGAAGTGTTTGATGCATGTTAAACTTTAGAAGAGATAGGAAGAAGTTTTCTGAATAGTTACATTTAAAATAACTCTGTTTGTTGAATGAAAGGAGGAAGGAAGGAACATTTGGTCCCAACACCTGGTGTGAGGCTATGCCCGGCTACAGGGCAGTTAGCAGAATGGAGACAGAAGATGACATTGGCAGTACACTTGTCCCAGGTGCAGATCACACTCAAGTCAGCTAACAGGGACTAATGGAGAGCAAGATGGAAACCAGGACCAAGGTCCCAGGCCTGGGGGTGGAGGGACAGGCACCCCAATGGTGTCTATTTCCATCACTGTGTCATGAGGGCTGGCTCCACCCTGCAGGCAAGCAAGCCCTCGCCAGAGGCCGGGAGCGAATGTGCTGGTCCGCACAGAGGGCAAAGCGTGGGCAGGACCAACGCAATTCTGCAAACTCCATCAGACTGGACTTCTCGGGGCATGGCCAAGCCTCTCCAACCACCCTCTGTGTTCTCGGCTTCCACTTGGTCATTTCTAGCTGCTGGGTATATATTGGTGAAAATAATTTTTGAGAAAAAGGAAGCAGAAGAAAAAATACAATCGCTCTAACCTGTGTTTTCTTCCTTTCATTTCTATTGACATTTTTGTCAGCACCATATTTCATCAAGCACAAGTAAGACCAGAAGTCAGGCTGTGCCTACCCTAAATTTGAGGACATTTGTGTACTCTCAGGCCCAATATTTGTGAAATTTTGGGGAAATCATGGCTAAAATAGCACCGATATGGCTTTCTGAGAAATGTCTCATGCTGCCCCCAAGGGATAAAAAGCAACAGAGAGACTTGAGCTCACATCTTTCCTTTCTTGAGAACACGCCACTTTTCTCTGTCACTCTGAAGGTCAGACGTGGCCAGTGGAACTGGAGGAAAATAAAGCAAGTGATATTTTAAGGATCTGGAACACATCAGAGCTGAGATCAACCAGCGTTGTGACCCGCTTTGATAATGCAAGCTGTAGTTTGGGCCTCACACTTTCTGCTTTTCATTATCCAAGACCGTTCCCTGATATTCCTTCCTAAATACATATGAGACTGAGAGAGGACCCAGCCAGAAATTGTCCCCACCACTCAAAGCAGATCAGACAATGATAGAGGCATCAAAAACATTACCTTCAAGAATGGTATTTCACTAGGTTTGATTTTAAGGCAGGATAAAAAAAAAACAATAAGAGTCGGCATTCAAGATATAGGTGAATAAATAATTTCAGGTAAAGCAATAGAATAGAGTTTTGGTCTTGGTATTGGGCGGAGGATGGTGCCTATTGGCTTGTCTGTGGTCTTTTCCCAAGTGTTGCTCTGAGACTCAAAGCAGGCAGTGGGGTCCACCCTGTAGCCACAGTTGGCAGAGCTGGGTACGCCTCGCTCTGCCCCCAGCCATGGTGGGATAGAAGACTCTCTGGCCTTTCAACTGGGAAATCCTTCAAGACGACTTTGAGCCCTTTGAACTGATGCACAAAATTCTGGGTGTGTTTGTCTGGAAAGAGAACCCCTAACCTTCGTAAGATTATATGACCACTCTGTCGCCCCACCCACACCCCAAAAGAGATTTTTAAAGCATTGATATAAGCAAAAAGATGAGAAAGTCAAGAACTGGGCCTTGATAAAAATGCACACTGAAAAGACAAACAAATAAAATGTTGAGGGACAGGACTGGTTAGAGAAGTACAAGACTAATCAGCAGAGAGATATTTGGTGCTGGTTAAAGCAAAGTAAGGAAAGAGATAAAGAAGGGAGTGGCGGATGATGTCGGATATTTTAGACACACGCCTGGAGGAAACCTCTGGACAATTGGATATGGGGTCACCTTATGGAATATAATGTCAAGGAAGTGGTGGAAACAGACGCCAGAGTCCGGTGGGTTACGAGGGAGTGGGTGTGTAGGGCTGGGAGAGTAAGCAGATGCTCCTAGCCTCCAGGTAGGATGTAAAAGCTCACGTTGGACCAACACACCTGCTAAAGCGACTAGAGGGAAATCGGATAAGTTAAAATATCACTTGTTTTTAAAAGACGTTGGGTTTCTATGGAGGCAAAGAGGTCTATAGGAACTAAGGGTTGAGCCCTTCCTAGGTGACCAGAGACCAACAGCCACGTTCCTCCCCAGGGCATCTGCTAAGTCTAGAAATGGGCAGATGAAGGATCTGGGTGGATATCATTAGAGACTTTGTTGGCAAATGGAAAAACCAGTGGAGCTTTGAATAGCCATTTGTGGATATAACATATAGAGAGAAATAAAATATGTAGCCATGATGGCATATGAGTTGGAAAGAGGGTAAATTTAGAAAAGTGTTATAAGGACCTTACCTTATCCAAAAAGTAGTGAAAGTACCAGTTATAAATTAGGCTTTGAGAAGTCAAGGATTACATCATAAAATTGAAGATAACCATTGAAATAATAATAAAAAGAATGCATAAAACAAGAACGTCAACATCAATGTCTTTTAAGAACCTTCCCAGGCCGGGCGCGGTGGCTCACGCCTGTAATCCTAGCACTCTGGGAGGCCAAGGCGGGTGGATCGTTTGAGCTCAGGAGTTCAAGACTAGCCTGAGCAAGAGTGAGACCCCGTCTCTACTAAAAATAGGAGGAAATTAGCTGGATAACTAAAAAATATATACATAAAAAATCAGCCAGGCATGGTGGTGCGTGCCTGTAGTCCTAGCTACTTTGGAGGCTGAGGCAGGAGGATCGCTTGAGCCCAGGAGTTTGAGGTTGCTGTGAGCCAGGCTGACGCCATGGCACTCTAGCCTGAGCAATAGAGTGAGACTCTGTCTCAAAAAAAAAAAAGAACCTTCCCTAAAGAATTTATCTGAAACTCAAGCAAAGGTGAATGTACAAACTTATTTAGTGTAATGACATTTATGCCAACAAACATTGAAATCAAATGTTCAGCAACAGGAGAATCTCTGCTGGTGTGATGAAATATTATACGGCTATTTAAAATGATGCCCTTAAATGATATTTAATGGCACTGAGGAAGTGCTATGGAAATAACAAAAGGAAAAAGGGCAGAAATAAACATTATCATTAGAGTATAATCAAATTTAGTTTTTAAGGAACTCATGCACAGAGAAGACACTCTAAAAAAATAAACAAAATAAAACTGTCATGCCTGGTAGTAAAATCACAAGTTATTTTTATTTTCTTCTCCCTGTTTTTGCTGATTTTCTACCATAAGTGCTTATTACGTTATAATTAGGGGAAAAGTTCTAATAAGCAATAAGCTGGTTGTTTTCCTTTAAAAATTAAATGAATTAAGATACCTGTTCCTTTTAGACAAAAGGGAACTCAATCAGGATGGGTGAAAATATAGACTTTTCCTGCACCAGTTTTTTTAAATCCCTTTGAATAAAATTGGGAGTATCTGATATTAACTATAGCGTTTTACTCAAGTAGCAAACGTACTTACATGAATGTTTAGCCAGTCAATTTAGTTCATGTATTATCTCCAAGTCTCGAGCTCCTTTTCTTTCTTCGTTGTTTTTACTTCTTAGGCTATAAGTGAACATAGAAAAAAACAAAATATTTATTGAGATATTGAGATTCTGGGTGCATTTAAATAAAAACGACACACAAATCCCTCGTTACTGCTATTATAATGTTGTTCGTATATTGTTTTTCTTTAAAGCTTGGCTTGGTTTAGCTGGTTCCATGGTAACTTCTGCAAAGGTTAAGTGCAGTTTTCCCTAACCACCTATCAATCATGCTCACAGAGTGAGATCTTGGAACTTGGAAGCATTCGTCGTGGTGACCAGCCATCTGTGACCCGGACTTGTGTCCTTCGTGGCTCGTGAAAACCAGTGGTGTGCTATGAAGTCATCCTGGCAGGAGACAGACAGCGGGTGCTGAAATCCTGGAACGGGGCCCGAACTTCAGAAGGAAACAGGCGTCGGTTTAGTTTGGTGCTAATGTCTTCTCCATTTTCAATCTCTGTTACAAGTTTATCACCGCGTGGGGGGTGGGGGTTACTGAAGATTGTAAGAAAGATACCCTGGCATGGCTCAGAGTTTTTAAACTTCCCGAATTATTTTTCTCCATTTCCCTATCCGTAATTCTTTTTAAAAAAGACTGTCCGTTGGAGTTAGATACATAAAGAAAGTTGATTAAAAAGCAACATAAATCAGAGCATGTGAAGTAGAACTCCCTGCAGGAATATTCCATCTGTGATAGCTCCTAGTGGCTTTTCCTAGGAAACGGACACCAGCCCTAACAGAGCCAGCTGGAGACAGGAGGGCGGGGGTCAGCTGTCTGCTGGACACCAGGGTCAACACGGCCAGGGTCGAGGTCTCATGGGAACAGTCAGGCATGCCCCGGGGGTGAGCCAAGAGGTGAATTCCACAATGCCCCAAGCACAACACGGCTCATTTTTCCACCTTCCAAGAAGGGATTCGTGGGTAACTATGGAAAACGTTGGTCAAAGGACTGCAAATCTTTCATTAAAAGGAAAATGTAACGCAGGTCCCTGCTCAGACCCCAGCTGGGCTTTATGTTTGTTGAAATTGTCCGGGAATGGGTGGGACAGATTCGCTGTTTGCACTGGGGCTCGAGGCGTTTCCTGGGAGAACATCTTTCCCCGGGGGAGAAGCAGCCGGTCTGGAAAGCAGGTGCCATTGCAGGGCAGGTGGATTCTGACTTGGGTCCTGGAGAGAAAGAAGGCTACAAGTCAAAATAGAAAGGCCGTTTCATTAAAAGATTTGTAAGACTTCATGGTGCCCACATCATGGGTTGCGTACACACACATAAAGACGCCTGTGTGTGCCCATATTCACGACATACGGTAACACAAAGAGAGAGGAGGTGGTTTTCCTCCCCCAGGGAGTTAGGGGCGATGCCCAGAGTCAGATGTGATGGTGTCATTGGACGATCACAAGGCCCAGCAAACGTTAGCCGGGCACATCCAATGCCCGGCTCACAGCCAAGGAGCCGACTTACTCAAGGGCGAGGGAGGCATCTCCCAGGGAGACTCAGAGATGCAATGAAATCGCGGTCATTGGAGGGCACCAAGGGTCAAGGGGGCATTGGAAAGAGACAATAAAATTTGAGTTACAACTCATAACGTGACCCCATTAGACGCGCAGGCGGGCTTAGCTTGGGGAGACGCAGGTTCCGAGAATGTCTGAGGCTGTAATTATCAGCACATTTATTTTCACTGGTGACAGGGGCGGAAGCTCAGTAGTTGGAGGAGAGTTGTGCAAAGATGCAGACAAATTGTGTCCCACTGTATTCCATATTTTATAGAGAACATTACAACCAGATGAACTCTGGAACAGACCACGGCTCGTTACGTTTGACAAGTCGTGCCAGAAAACATGTATCGCCAAGTGATTCATCACCGTTGAGACCCAGATCGTAAATCTTTATTTTCCAAAAGCTGTGCTCGGATTCTAGGCAGACTGTTGTGTTTGTTCTTTCTGGTTGGCAGTCGGGAGAATCGCCTCTTGACATCCTTCCTTATGGATTTTATCGTCTCTCTGGGAACCGTTTTACTCGCTTGCTCGTAACTTGTTTTCCACTCAGCTCAAAAAATACAGTTACTGTAATCGTGAAAAGGATTTTCACAAGTTAGTTTTCAAATACCTTTGGGGTGATGGTGTTGGCTTCACCCCCCCGCTAAACTGTAGTTCACTGGTTCATCTAGAATATAGAGTTCTAAACTATGCCTGTACCTAAAATAAACTGTCTGAAATTGCCAGGGCAGTGAAGTTACTATTTTAAAATCTTACTAAGAAATTATTTTTTAAAACCATGAACAAAAAGCATGAAGAGAAAGAACAGAACTTTGGTGTATCACTTACCAGGTACCAGGCCCTTCCTATAAATATAACAAACCCCATCGAATCTTCCTGAAAACCCTGCCAAGTGGTCATTGTTATAGCACCGAGATTCTTTTCAATATAGCTTGAGACCTCTGTTGTCTCAGAGTATTTAAAGATTAAATCCGATCTGGCTCTAGGTGTTTCAAGGAGTTTGTGTTGATACGATGTCAGCTGGACATCATGGAAACCGTAGCATGGATAGCGACGTCCCTGGGAATATTCCGACCAAGACTCATCTGTGAAAAAGCAAACTCCTCTTTCATTTCACAATCCCCTCGTGGCTTCAGCCCCACCCTGACATGGGCAGCCCAGATCCTGTGTACTAGAGGGTAGGAGAACATGATAGGGGGAGATTTGGGACACATGAGCTTTTTTTCAGAAACTCCCCCCAAATGAGCGACATCAGGCCCAGAAGATACCTTGTACTTCCTCAAGAGGGCGCCTGTCATCGCGCCACACTCAGGCAGACGGTCAGTAGTTGCGATTCTTTGTTACTTTCCCAATCAGATGGAGATACCAAAACCATAGCAATCCTTTATGTCATTTGGGGAAACTTGAAGGCAAAACATTCAAAGACAGAATGTATTGTAGGTTATCATGAGGAGTGCCTGTTTCAAAGACAAGAAAATGCAGGTGTCCAGGCAGCAACAGGGAAGAAACATTAAGGAAAATCGCTGTGCCCCAAAGTTGCTCCTTCTACTGAAGTGATGGGGAATGAAGAATGTTTCCCCTAATTCAGATGTGATGCCCCAACTCACACACCCTCAAGGGTTAAGCTCATCCTATTTTAAAGAGAAGAAAACTGACCAGAGAGGTCAAGTAATTTGGTTTAGATCACACAGCGACTAATGAGGAAGCTGGGATTTGAAGCCAGGTTTGACTGCAAGGCTCACACTGCACGCATTATTGCTTCCAGGTAGGTAGCCACACGTGAGTCTGTGCCCAGTTATGAACAACTTGAGTTAACAGATGCTGTAATTACCCTCAATCCGCTTAATACCTAAGACTTTAGGAGTGTGACTGCGCAAGCGGCAGTTGGCACCAAGCTCAGCACAGAAGTCCCGTGGACAGAAGGAAGAATACACATCCTGCGTTTTTAAATTCATGCATTAAAAACCATTGCATCACTTCCGAAGAATAGAGTAGGGCGAGGGAAAGGAATAATTTTATGGTGGAGACACCTGGAGAACACCTGATCCGAGGAACGAAGCCCACATCGTCAGCAATGCCACGTGCCACTCGGATGCCATGTAGCCTGGGACGGGAAGGGCACTTCCCCTCCGTGGTCTTCCTCCCAGAGATCCGCAACCCCAGCTCAGCGAGAGAAACAGCAGACAAGTCCGAATTGAGGGGCCTTCTGCAAAATACCTGCCCAAAATTCCAAAAGACTGGGTGGAGATGCAGGAAAAAGGCAGCTATCCAGAAGCCAAGAGAGGCGTCAGAAGAAACCAACCCCGCCAACACCTTGACCTCAGACTTCCAGCCCCTGCAATTCTGAGACAATAAATTCCTGTTGTTTGAGCCACCTAGTCTGTAGTACTCCATTATGCCAGCTTTATAGCAGACAAATGCAATGACAATAAGTGAATAATGTTGTTTTAAGCCACTAAAGCTTTGGGGTAATTTACTACATAGCGATTTAGAAACATAATACCCAATCTCCCAGAAATATATATTTAAAAATATATATATTTTTAAATTACCGCCACAATAGAGGTTCTATAACTTCCACGGAAATGCATTTCCTATGGAAAAGTGATGGGAATGTTTTGAAACCTACATTCTTCTTCCTGATGCTTAATTGTGGTTTTGCTGTCATCCCACAGAGGAGAGGATATTGGGGTGGGGGGGGGGATGAGGGTGGGGGAGGCTTTCTCGACACCTGCAGAACAAAACCCATGCCACAGCTCAGAAGGAGGCGGAGCTGCACGAAGAACTCTGTCTGCGAGGTCCCAGCCTTGCAGGCTGCTGTAAAGACGGAAAAGTTAATTGTCAGGCGATAAAAATGCAATGACGATGAGGTCCCTCAGTGCTATCATCTATTAGCATCACGACAACTGCAGAACTAGGCGAAACAAATGTGCCTTCCAGCCTCCCAGCCGAAACCCGGCTAAGGGTTAATCGGATTCCATTTCAGAACCGGTGCACCCCACAGAACGTGGTACATGCTCATAGCAAAACAAGGTGCGTGCTGCTCAGAAAATTCAGCCCCCACCCCGGGGTTCAAAGTTGCACTTTGCCTGTCCCTAAATGAACAAGAATGCCATTGTCAGGGTCTGAGCTTTTTTTTCCCCAAAGTTTCAAGCCACTAGCAACGGACAGGTGTTGCTGTCCATGGATCTGGGAATCGCAGAGGCCTCTGAGTTGTGTCTCTTTGTAGACACACTCCTAAAAGCAGGAAGGAGTCAGCTAAGGAATGTCCTGAATTATTTCACCGCTGTGGGTGGGCCCAGGGTTGCCAGGAACATGTGAAACACATTAATTTCCTTCCAATTTGTGGCCATGTCACAGCCAGACGAAAGATGCTGCCAAAACCCCGAACGGAATTCCAGGATGGCAAACTAACATGTCCATAATCTGACACGAGGCTCTTGAAACCGAGGCGTCAGAAATTTCCCGATGCCAGGGTGTCTGGGGCAGCACCTCGGTGCCGTGGGTTCTCCACGCTCCCAGCAAGGGGGACAATGGCCGTCATTGGGGAGCCTTATGACTGTAAAACCCATTGGTTTCACAGGGCCCCAAAGTGTGTGATCCTGTCCCTTTGCGTGATTCACTTGGAGTGGGTCAGGGGACCAGTGAGGAATGTCGAATTGCACTGATCCCTTGTACTATTTCCCGCCACTTCCAAACTGGGTCCAAACTCTTCATCAGAAGTCGGTTCTCCTTGCCCAGGCGTTTGCTGCCTCAAATTTCCTTTGCTACACACAGCTTGGGCCAACTCCAAAGCCACCGGATTTGGCGAAAATCCTCAAGGATACGAGAAAAGCAGTTCTGGTTGGGTTAGTCACAGAGTATTCCTTGGGCCTGGCTTGGGAAGGCTCTAACCCCAGGAGCACTGGGCATGAGATCAAATGACAAAGGAACTGAGAACAGAGACCTTGGGGACGCCAGTGCCACCCTCATACCTGGGCAGCCAGGTTCCTGCCCTGGGCCCTGGGCTGGTCCTTCTCCAGCACAGCCCCTCAGGGTAGGGAGGGGAGCTCCAAGGCCAAGCAGATAACCCCCAATCCCAGAGCTCATGCCTCCACTTCCAGCCCCTGGGATTCCCTGGTTCAATTGCCTGGTAACCCCTTCCAGGGCCACCACTGGCCCCGTCCCTGTTCTGTGCTCTGCGGAGTGGCCTGTGCTCCCCACAAGATCACCGGGGACGCAAAGGCCGCCCAGGGGCGTGTGTGCAGGGGCAGGGGATGGAGGCTGCTTCTGGTGCAGGTGGAGGAGGGACAGGCTGTGTCCCCTGCGGTGCCAGTCTTGGAGTTCAGGTAAGACGAAGGCTTTCGCCGTGAGGAGGCCGTGGGAGAACCCGCCACGTTTCACGCCTCTTCTCCCCTGTGCTCTCACCGCCGAGACCACGAGCCGAAACCTCATGTTCTTATTTCATCCTCTGTTCTTTATTTTCTAGCATAAGTGACATTTTCTGCGTCTCGTTTCAGAAACAAACTTTAACCTTGTCATGTGTCCCTTTCATGTGTCTGATTTCTTTTCTTATGAGTTACTGACCCTTGGTGGAGAAAACAGCGCACCCTGCCTGGGTTCTCGCCTCGTGCTCACGCGGCGTGCGAGTGATGGAAGGCGTTCCACGGCTGGCAGGAGCCCCGTCCCTGCGGCTGTGAGGCCAGCCCTGGAGAAGGCACAGACGAGCCCACGACCCGCTTAACCCTCACGTTTACTCCCAGATGCCTCATGACCCTCTGAGGCAGGGGCCGGTGGGAGACGGGACTCTATTCCCTGCTCATATGCTGCTGAGATATTTCAGTGCAAAACTCGTAACCCAGCCCAGATTTCTTCCCAGATGGGGATGAGATAAAAGAATTTGAATAAAGTCATATGGCTAATTCAAGAACCAGATAGAAATAGAATAAAATGAAACTGGAGCTAGGATTTGGGGGAAGAAAACAGTCCTTTTTTGTGGCTGCATGAGAGCTTTGGCGATGCAGTCTTGAGGTCTAAGATCTAATTTGCAAGGCCACAAAGAATTCACTGGTTCAAATTTCCTTTACTCCTCCGTTTTTGTTCCAAGTCAGAAGCCACCAAAGCTGGCGACAGTCCTGGGCAGAGCCATTGCATCCTATGGGGAGAGGGACCTCTAGTGTTGAGATACTTTTCTGCCACCCAACAGTACTATTTGTCTGTGATTAATAAATACAACACCGTTTCTCTTAGAAAACCTTGATTTAAATGTTTAAAGGAAGCAGTTTTCTTTCACTTCCAGGACAACATTAAGAAATTTAAGAATGGCAACACACAGGCTGTAACATACTAGATTAAGGAAAGTCTTAAGTAAGCAACAAATATTTATGAAGGGCCTATTAAATCTTTGGCCCTGAGATAGGTACTAAAAGTAACTTTGAGAAGTCTAAGATATGAAAAGATGACCAAAATACCAGGAGTAAGTAAGTTCCAAATGAGCAGCAAAGATATCCCACGTATATCTGTCATTTCTGTCCTCAACAGACATCGATGGGGCAAATGCTGCATTCCAGGCACTTGACTAGGCTTTAAACAACAAAGGGGAAAGACGTAGATGTACAGACATATCCTTGGGGGACCAGAGGCCACTGGAGGAAGCAGACACGTTATTACCAACACTCAGAGATATTCAAACAGGCATTACTTCTAGCTGAGGCTTCAAAGATGGGTGGGAGTTGGAAGAAGGTTCCAGACCAAGGAATTTAAAAGCCTGAACAAGGAGGACCTGGGAAAGCACTGGCTTTGCTCAGTCTGGCTGAAGTTGGGTTTCCCGTGGGACATCCATGGGAAAGAGGGTTCACACACAGAGGTGCTGCCAGTTTCTTCCCTGTGGCACCGACTATCACGAGTTGATTCATTCAACTAACTTTCTGGCACCTTCTGTTAGCAGGGCCTGGGCCCTGCATGGAGGCCACCACGATGAGCAAGATGTGGTCTGAACCCCTCCAGAACTCACTATCTAGTGGGAGAGGGAGACAGGTAAGCGATCACCCATGGGACCTCCAGATGAGTCAGCCAGGGAGCTACGCCAGGGTCTGAGCACGGCGGAGACAGTGGCTGGCTGTGTCTGAGCAAGGATCGGTCTTAAAAGATGAATAGCGGTGCCTGGAATGGAGAAGAGACGTGAGAGAGGAAGAGGAGGAATCCCGGGGGGAGGTGGTCCTCGACAGGCTCCACGCAAGAGACTCCATCTGACCAGCGTCCAGCTAGAGTTCGAGTCTCTCCTGAAGGTGAGACCCATGGAAATGGGGGTACTGGAGGGAGTGTCCTCTGGGTCCCCCCATGAAGAGATCCAGAGGCCTTTTGACAGAACTCCAGAGAAGAGGACAGAAAGCAATGTGGTGAGATTTTCACTTTTTCAAACACCAACAGGGGACTGAATGAAGGAGGGACAACCATCCCCTCTGTAGCGACTGGACTTATACACCATGGAGGGATTCTTGAATTCCATTTTGGGGAATTCTCCCAACTGGGGAAGACCTGGAGTAATCTGTTTTGGTTACAATGTCTTCCCATTATCCTCTCGAATGAATGAAAATGGTAATAACCGCCAAATGGCAGATCTTTGTGTGTATTTAGAATACACAAGGCCTGGTATTAAGAGATTTACGTGGGATCCCTTATGAGAGGGGCTCCCCTCTTAACAGATAAAGAAATCGAGGCTCCCAGAGTTAGGTAATTGGCCAAAGTTCATACAACTACGAAGTAGGAGATCCTGGATTTCCAGACCCACAAGCCCACCTCTCTACAATCTTCAATTTTCTTACCATTAATCAGGGCCCCTTTTGGACGATCTACACTCTTGCTGGAATTTGTGCCACGGCGCTGTGTGTCTGAGATATTACTCTGGACGTGGGTTGGGGAGGATTTAAGTGGTATCTTTCTTGCCAATGTTAAATGAAGTCTGGAAAGCGTTCCGTGCTAATGGCGGAGTGTTCTTTGTCTCACATGCCGAGCACAAACCAGAAGAACACAAGACAACGTGAAGGCCAAATGGAGGCTCCGCTTGCACTGAAATATCCCGTCTGTCTTCCCCGGTTACACCCCCTCAGCTATTACAGCATCAGGTTTTGGTGCCAACAGAGGGCACAAAACCAAGAGGGAATTGTGAAATGTCCAATGAGAAAGCATCTTTTTTCTTTAACATAGCTTTTATGAAAACGTGCCCTTTGACCTAGTCTTAATCCGTGCCGCGATCTGCTCCAACATGGCAGCAGGCATCGTGAAGTTTGTAAAACATCCCAGTCATTCTGGAAATCAGGGCAGATTCTGGCTTCTTGACAGTAACTCAAGGCTCCAAGCTGCTAATGGACAAAGGAGGAATTCCTGGAGCAATAACCAGGATGTTCATTACATCTGCCCGTTGGTACCAGCTTTGCTTATAATCGGAAGGCTCTCGAAGCCCTGAAATGCTGCTTTCAGAGCAAAATGTCCAGGGCAGTTTGGGCAACATCAGAGCACTCCGTGGCTATTCCCCATTGACTTCTGTGACATTATCTCCAGAAGTCAATGGCAAATTGAGAACAGATTCTTGCCCCACCTTTTAAGTATTTTTAGACAGAAGACTTTGAACGGAGGTCAGTGAGGAAATGCTATGGTTGTGATAGTCTATTACTTCCCAACAAAAACTATTCCTTCTTTTTTTTTCTTCTCTCTACCGCTTCTGTTCCCTCCTTCCTTCCTCACAACTTTTATTTTTTGAGGCTTATGCCTCTGCCCTGGAGGAATTTCAGTACCTGTAGTACCAGCAGGCTGAAGGCTGGTGAGACAGATGACCCTTCTGGTTGTCCGAACGCTTTTGCAGAAGGTCAAGCTTCCATACGCAGGTGTGCCTGGTCCCCCTCGAAACCTTCTTTCTCACTCTAACACTTCTTGGTACTTAAATTCTCCATGCAGCAATTACTTTCCACCTTGAGCAGTTAGTTTCTACTTGAAAGGCAGCTGGAGGTAGTCAAAGGAGAACTGAACTGATCGTTTGCTATTGTAAAGCTCCCTCCATCCGCGCGCTCACTATTAATCACACTGGAAAATAACAGAATGGCACAGAGCGATTGCTGTTATTAATAAAATCATGTCAGCCGAGGACAGGACCAACCAAACACAGCCACTGGGAACTGTTCGATTGCACTATTATCTCTGAATGATCGTCCGGCTAGTCGGTCGGAGCTGTGTGCTCACACACATAAGGTTATACTCAGAGAGACACCAAGACGACTCACAGCAGGGTTTAGACTTCCGACACGGTTACATCTCCAGCTTTTGCAACTCAATATCATAGAGGGCTGATGGTTAACCAGAATGTCAACTGAGCTCCATGTCATAAAATGCAAGGGATTTTTTTAACTCTACAATGAAAAACTACTAAAATGCTAAGGAAGCTGATTCGTGAATCTGGCACAACAGAAAGTGTAGGGAGGAATGTGGTTACGCTAATGGAGCCTAACTTGGCCCCCTTCTGCACTGCCACAGATGGTGACAGTGAACCGCGTCCTTCCGTTCAGCAAATACCGATAGATGCTCCTGTGTCCGATAGACGACACTGCGCTGGGAGCTAAGGGAAGAGACGTGGACAAACAAAGTCCCTGCCCTCTTGGAGTTTATTCCTGTTGAGGGGAGAGTCAAAAAGCAAACATAAATACATAATACAGTGTTGAGGTTGATGAGCGCTAAAAAAATAAAAATAACGCAAGGAAAGTGGGAGCCGGTAATGGGTGTGTAGAGGGTGTTCAGGAATGGTTCCTCTGAGGAGGGGACATTTCAGCCGAGACCAGAGTGAAGAGAGGGGATGAGCGATGGAAGAACCCAGACCAGCAGTGGGAAGAGTCGTGCAAAGGCCCTGGGGAAGTGTGCTTGGTATGCTCGAACGAATGGGCTTCACTTCTTAACAAATGTATAGTCACAGACTTGGCATGCCCAAATAAGTGTTTTTATCCTCAAATTAATCAGAGCACATTTATTATAATGAGGCTGCCTGTTTGGAATTCCCCTTTTAGAATCATCTTCAGATTTCTATTTATATTCTTTTTTCCTTTTTGGCTATTCTTTGAAACATGGGTTTTTTTTAATTTCAGAATATTACAGAGGTACAAATGTTTAGGTTACGCATATTGCCTTTGCCCCACCCAAGTCAGAGCTTCAAGTGTGTCCATCCCCCAGACGGTGCGCACCACACCCATTAGGTGTGAATATACCCATCCCTTCTTCCTGCTCCCACCTGCCCGACACCCGATGAATGTTACTACCGTATGTGCACATAAGTGTTGATTAATTAGTACCAATTTGACAGTGAGTACATGTGGTGCTTGTTTTTCCATTCTTGTGATATTTCACTTAGTAGAATGGGCTCCAGCTCTATCCAGGATAATACAAGAGGTGCTAGATCACCATTGCTTTTTGTGGCTGAGTAGAACTCCATGGTATACATAT
>CAUYSK010090601.1:0-10491 GCA_963575035.1 Avahi laniger | reverse complement strand
CTAGCACTTTGGGAGGCTGGGGCAGGAAGATTGCTTGAGTTCAGGAGTTCAAGATCAGCCTGAGCAATACAGTGAGATCCTGTCTCTACAAAAAATAGAAAAATTAGCCAGACATGGTGGCATGTGCCCATAGTCCCAGCTACTTGGAGGCTGAGGCAGGAGAATCACCTGAGCCCATGAGTTTGAGGTTGCCGTGAGCTATGATGATGCCACTACATTCTAGCCTGGGAGACAGAGCAAGACTTTGTCTCAAAAAAAAAAAAAAATTCCATTTAATTTAAAACATTTTCTTATTTCCTTTGTGATTTCTTTGTTAATCTATGGATTATTTATAATTGTGCTCTTTTCTATTATTTGGGCAGTTTTATAAATACTGTTCTCTTACCGACTTCTAATATAATTCCTTTGTGTCTAGAGAACATACTCTGTATGATGTCACATTGAAAAAAATTGTTGAGACTTGTTATATGGGCAAGTATATGATCTATTTTGTTAAATTTTCCATGTACATTTGGAAAGAATGTTTTCCAATGGAGTGTTCTATACCCATCAACTAGATCAGTGTTCAAATCATCTGCATCCTTAATGATTTTCTGTC
The DNA here is from genome assembly GCA_963575035.1 of Avahi laniger. Classification (NCBI taxonomy): domain Eukaryota; kingdom Metazoa; phylum Chordata; class Mammalia; order Primates; family Indriidae; genus Avahi; species Avahi laniger. The sequence goes on along the minus strand of CAUYSK010090601.1, from coordinate 9,893 downwards.
CCTTTGCATGGCAATTAATGAGAGCAGAGTCTTGAAATCTCCAACTGTATATGTAGGTTTGTGGATAGCACATGGTTGGATCTTGCGTTTTTACCAAATCTCACAATCTGTTATTTAATTAAAATGTTTAGATCCTTTTAATTTAATATAATTATTGATACGGTTGGGTCTAAACCTACTATCTTGCTATTTGTTTTCTGTTTGACCCTCCTAATTCTTTGTTCACCTTCCCTTCTTTTCCTGCCTTCTTTTCAATTAACTGAGTAATTTTGAGATTTCCATTTTATCTCTACTATTGTCTTATTAGCTATTACTCTTTATATTAATATTTTAATGATTTCACTAAAGTTTATTGCATCCTTACCTTATCACAACCCATCTTCAAATAATGTTATACCACGTTGTGTATAATCTGAAATCCTTACAGGAATATACTTTTCATTTCCCCATCTTTTGTGCTTTTACTTCCACATATAATATAAATGCTGCAATTTTAACCTTTGCAGAATTATGGCCTGCAATTTCTAGCTGCCTTGACCTTCTTGAACGCTGATCTCTGTCTCTTCCATTCAATAAGCTGATGGGCTCTGGTTAGGTTTTTCCCTCTTTGTCCCTCTGGTCCGGATATTGCTTCTAGGCAGGAAGGTGGGGAGATTATAGGGCCCATCTCATTTCTTATCCTTCTCTCAGGAATCCAGTCTTGGTCTGCATGCTGTGCTATATCTGAAACTGTTCTTTCATATGTTTGTTCAGTTTTCTAGTTATTTAGTGTGGGAGGATAATTCTGGTTCTTGTTACTCTACTGACACAGCGAGTGAAAGTCCCAGGACTACCTACCCTAACCTTTTCCTGAGCAATAATGTTTTGAAATCTTGGATTTTAACATGGTATTTGGATCATTTGCATTCACATTAAAATAGACAAATATTAAAATGCAAACATGTATCAATTAAAATAATCTTGCTTAGCACCAGTGGTATATATACTTGCTTTGGAAAACCCTAAGCCAGTCTAATTTCAAAGTGTCATAAATAGGTGGGAAACAGAGAGCAAGTGACACAGGCTGTCAATGCCAGATTCTGGTCTAGAACCCAGGAGGACTTCCAATTTTCAGTTTCTGCTGTAGCTGCCCACTGCTTGTTTTTCCCCCCTGCTTTCTCTACCTCTCTCTGGATCCAAATTTTAAAAGGAAGCTACTAGGCTCCAAGTGTGGCCCCTTAACTGAATCCAAACTTCAGAGAACAAATCCCTTTATTTGGCACTCAAGGATCCAGAAGGCCACATGTGGTCCCAAGGCCACAGGTTCCTCACCCCTGTTCTAGGGGAATAATCAGGTTCTACAGATGCGTGTTGAGTGCCTACTCCCTGTCTGTTCGTCATCCAGTTATCAGATCAAATGCTATTTTTCTCATGGACACCTTCTCTGACAATTTGAGCTAGATCAGTTTCCCCTTTGAAATGTTCCTTCATAGCCCATTTACAATTTGTAATTATATACATGTTAGTGTGATTATTCAATTAATTCTTCTCCCCCACTGGTGGTACAATGTACGAGGGCAAGGACTGGGTCTGGTTTTTTCGCTTTTGCTCTTTTCTCACCACTCTTCCCTCAGTGCCTAGCACAATGCCTGGAACGTAGAAGGCAATAAAATACGTGTTGAAAGAATATAGTTAGAGTGCCAAAGCTGCAAACCACTCAGAGACTCAAAGAGATGCCTGTTTAAGATCTGATAAAGACTTCCTGGTTGAGCTCCAAAGAGCAAACAAGCTGGAGAGTAGGTTCCCAGACAGGTCGTAGCACCCTAGTGTGCAGGTCTGGTGCTGTGGCCTTCTCAAGAGGAGGAGATGATGCCAGCTGCCTTGTGGACTCCACCTTGGCAGAATGCCAGGGCACAGTCAAGCCCGCTGCGTCAGCTAACATCATCAAGGGCTTGAGGAAGATTTGGAGCTTGAACACTGCCCTGAGATCCAGCAATCCCAGATGACTCCACCAGAAACCCAAACTCGTAACTATCATGGGACTCAAGGTCAGGAAGAAAAAAAAATAATACTAACAACCAGAGAAGCAACCTTTGTACACATCACCAGCAGCCAGCAGGTGGAGGAGCTGTCCCATCAAGGAAGGGCTTCCAGAGTTGGTGTCCTCACTGTGGGCCTGGGGGTTTTACTGCTCGTCAGCGTCTGGTATTATGGAAGATGCCTGGATACAGAACCGTGAAGAACAGAAGCCTTCATGCTGGTCCTCAAAGTGCCATGACAAAAAGGTGCCTGTGCGTGTGAGGGGCTTGGTCACCAGGACAGCAAACTGCTTTTTTAATTTTTTTTTTAAGACTTGGTCTTGCCCTGTCTCCTGGGCTGGAGTGCCATAGCTTAGTGCAGCCTCAAACTCTTGGGCTGAAGAGATCCTCCTGCCTCAGCTTCCTGCGTAGCTGAGACTACAGGAACACACCACCATGCCCAGCTAATTTTTCTATTTTTAGTAGAGATGGAGTCTCGCTCTTGCTGACCTCAAGCAATCCTCCCACCTCACCTCCCAGAGTGCTAGAATTACAGGTGGGAGCCACTGCACCCAACCTCAATGAGAAATATTAAAATGGGAAAAACTTCATTAAACATTGTAATGCATGATACTAAAAATTAGTGTCAATATGTAAGGTAGCACAGGGACTGAGGGGACACAGAGAAGGGGGTGATTAGTCATTCCTGGTAGAGGCCGGGGGGAGGGGGCTCCACACAGGGTGAGGCTACTCTTGAGCAGATTCTGGAAGGATGAGCAGTAATTTATTAGGTGAAAAGATCGGGCTGGGGCTGGGAGGGGACGGTGAAAGAGCAGGCGGGTATCTCAAACGCAAAGGCATGAAGATGAGAAGGAATATGATGTGCCGAGGAGCTAAAGCTGCCGGCGTGGACGCAGGGAGAGAAGATGGAGGCTGGGGGTGTCATCAAGGGAAGAGGAAAGGCTGGAATCAAATCTCAGAAGGCTTGGGGCACCAGGCTAAGAAATTTGAACCTTATTCCAGGGGCAAGCAGAGCACCACAGCAGGGTCAGAAGCCAGTGGATGCGTGCAGACTTCCTTTTTAAAAATCCACCTTGAGGATGAATCTCTCCATTTAATAACAGCAGAGGTAATTCAGGCAAGCCTCCCACTAATGAAAAAGAAAGCAATGTGGATGTCATGTAGATAAAATAATCTCTTAAAATCATCAAAGAGCTAACAAGATTTTGAATCATTATTGGACTGAGATCTGGAAGAGGATGACAGTCCAGAGAGGTGCACCGGATATTCAGGGCTACTTGGGCCTGGGCGTGAAGCAGGTTCACTTTGCACCAGTATCAGTCCTTGAGCTGTGCCAGTTTTTGTCACTTGCATGAGGCTGGTGAGACAGAACACTTGTCACAAGTTAAGCAAAGCAACTGTGTTACTTACAGACAGGCACATGGAACAGTAGAAGCCTAGAAGTGGTGACAAGCTGGTCCCCCCTCTCCCACAAGGTTAGAAAAGCTGCCCAGGGCAGGTAGAATCCCATATGTTTGTGCCACACTTGCATCACAGCTGAGGGACCTCAGAAAGCAGTCTGCCCTGGGTTTTAAATCCCAGGAGAGAGAAGAGTCGCTGAGCTAAAGTGTCATAGGACATCGTGTTGTAGGAGGGACTGGGACAGAGCCCAGGCTATTCTAGCCAGTTCCCCCTTATCTTGGGATGTTGTATTCCTGCACATTCTGCAGTTACTCCTGAGAACTACAAGCAAGAAAGGGGGTGGGTGGGGACTGGGTCAGTCCAAGGCCACCCGGAGAACTGTTCTGCATTGGAGTCACTGATCATTTCCTAAGAGAGAGTCTGAGGGCTTCATGTGACCAGGCAAGGGGATGAATTTCTCTGACTGGAGAAACTGAACAGACGGGGTGACTTTCATCGAACTGGGGCACAGGCAGAGCTCCCATTTCGAGGGGTAAGACCATGAGTTCAGCTGGGGCATCCTGAGTTTGAGATGCTTGCCACGCTGGCACCTCTGCTGTCTTTCATCATAGGTGTGTCAGAGGAAGGAAAAGATTCATCTTTTCCTCATCCATCACTAGGTTCCTGGCTGAGGCCCCTGTAGCAAAAGACAGATTGACAAGAAAAAAAGTATACAGATCTATTTAAGTTTTACATGACATGGGAGCCTTCAGAAAGGAAAACCCAAAGAAACAAGTAAACTTGTATATTTTCATGCTTCTATCTAATGAACCTGACTCCACTGACAGTCATGGAGAAATAGGATTGGAGGACAAGGGTCTGATCTAATGGCAGTAAACTTGGGGAAACTTAGGAAGGCCTGTTTGTTCAGATTCTTCTTAGCATCTTTGTGTCTCCAGCTCCTCTTCTCCAGGTATGGGGAGAGTGCTGCTCATGTGCTTAGGGGAAAAGGGGAAGGGTGACAGTGACCTTTCTGCTTCTGCTGTTTTCTCAAATGCCAAGGTGTCCTTTTTGGGGTAGCATGTCCTGAGACCCCTCAATGGAATCTACACTGTTGTAACCCTTATGCTTGGCTTCTTTCACTCCACATTTCGATTATGAATTCATCGCTGTGTGTCTGCACCTAGTTGTAAGTCATTCATTCTCATTGTTTTAGAGTACTAATTCTCAAATTGTGGTCTGTGGAATCTGGGGGTCCCCAAGAGCCCTTCAAGGAGGCTATAAAGTCAAAACTGTTTTTATAATAATGCTATGATGTTATTTTCATTTTTCACTGTGTTGACATATTTGCTAATGGGGTACAAACAACCATGGGTACAACCGCTGGTATCTTGGCATTAATTAAGACAATAGCACCAACCTACATTCGGAGTCACTCTATTGTTCACTGCACACACCTGTAGGAAAAATAAAATTCTGATTTCATTTAAGAATGTACCTCAATAAGCTGTAGAATGTATTAATTTTATTAAATCTAGGTCCTTGAATATGCATCTTTTCAATCCTCTGAATGATGAGCTGGTGTGCACAGAGCACAGGATTGTCTTGAGGAAAAGCCTTGGTGCAATTGCTCAAGTCTTGAGCCAGACTAACTACTTTCTTTACGGAGCTTCATCTTGAAAGAACGACTGCCCAACAAACTGATAATTCAGACTTGGGTGCTTCTCAGACATTTTCTCAAAATTGAACAAAGTGAAACTATCGCTTCAAGGGAAATGACTGTGTATTTGCTGCCAATGATAACATTTAAGCTTTCAAGAGAAGATTAGAATTTTAGAAGATTTATATCTGTCACTGTGAGCTTGACAGTTTCTTATTACTTGAAAACTTTTCTGATGTGATGGGTGGCGAAAGTAATGAATGTGATTTTTCTGATATTTTATGAAATGTGTCAACACTGAAAAAGCTGCGGTGATCTTGTGATATAATAAGAAATATGTGTTTTGGTCTTCACTCCTGGCCAGCGTGCCTTAAACACTCGCAATTTTCAAAGTGATAAGAGTGAAAGGATCATCTTTCATTATAAATTTGGTTTTTGTCCCTGGTTCTTGAAACAGCTCCAGAGAGATTAAGGTGAAAGAAGTGTCTTTTGTTATTCATAACAAGCTCCTCTCAACCACACCTGAGTTTATGTGTTTGGGAAGATGCTAAGGTTAGGGGCTGATTGCCAGAGGAACTAACCACCTCATTACAGGGCTAGAGGTTGAATTAATCACTAATGGCCAGTGATTGAAGCAATCGTGTCCAGGTAATGAAGCTCCCATAAAAAAACAAACAAACAAACAGAGAAGGCCAGGTGTTGGCTCACACCTGTAATCCTAGCACTTTGGGAGGCCAAGGCAGGTGGATTGCTTGCGCCAGGAATTTGAGATTGCAGTGAACTATGATGATACTATTGGACTCTAGCCCAGGCAACAGAGCTAGAACCTATGTCAAAATGAAATCAAAAACAAAAAAACTAAAAAGAATGATGTTCAGAGAGCTTCTGGATTGGTAAACGTGTTGAGTTGCTGGGTGGGTGGTGCACCGAGATGGGACACAGAAGCTCCACAGCCCTTCCCCATACCTTACCATAAACATCTCTTCCTTTTGGCTTTTCCAGAGTGTGTCCTTTTATAATAAACCAGTAAATGTAAGTAAAGTCTTTCCCTGAGTTCTGTGAGCCATTCTGACAAATTATCAAACACAAGGAGGGGGACATAGGAACTACTAATTTATAGCTGGTCAGCCAGAAGTATGGGAGAGCCACACTAGCACTTGTCATCTGAAGTGGGGGGCAGTCTGGTGAGACTGAGCCCTTAACCTATGGGGTCTGATGCTACCTCCAGATAGAGAGCATCACAATTGAATTGTTAAGTACCCAAATGGTATCTGAAGAGAATTGGAGAATTGCTCGGTGTGGAAAAAATCCCACACATTTGGTATCAGAAGTAATGAGTGAGTAGAGGGAAAAACAGTGTTGGGTTTTTTCCCTTAGCTGCGTAACTCAGTAAATCAGTATTTTCCAGCTGATCAATGTTTGATGGTACAAAACCGTGTACATGTAGAAGATCCATTCAAAAATGCCAGACTGACCAATGGATATTAGTGAAACAGAGAACAAAAGGTATATTGGTATGGTTTCAGCTGACTTATTACAACTGACCTTTAAGAAACTACCACTTGCCAAGTTTTGCTGAGATATCGAAGAAGAATATCCACAATTATCTTAAAAGACTGTTAAAACACTCCTTCATTTTTCAATCACATAGTTATGTGTGAGGCCATAATTTCTTCATACCTTCAACCAAAACCATATATTGCAACAGACTGAATGCAGAAGCAGATATGAGAACGCAGCTGTCTTCTATTAAACCTGACATTAAAGAGATTTTTTTAAAATGCAAAACAATGCTGTTCTATTCTTTTCATGAATGTGTTTTGTTTTGTTTGGGGGAAATATAGTTATTTTCCATAAAAATAAAAATTTACATTACTTTGTAATGAGTTAATTATTTTTAGGAATTAATTGTTGCATATATAAAGAAGTCTTAGTTTTAAATCCTAATAATATAAATATTGGTAGCACTTTGGAGTCTTCAAAAAATTTTGAGAGTGTAAAGGGGTCATGAGACCAAAACGTTTGAGAACTGCTGCTTTTACGTATTCCATTGTGCTGTATCACATTTTGTGAAAGAAAAAATTTAAATGCAAGAAAATTAAACTCCAATGAATTTAATTTAATTTAATTTAATTTTTCAATTAACTGGGAATAATTTTCATTCCATTCTGGGTCCAGCTGGCATATATTGTCGATGCTGGCTGGAGCAGAAGTTCAGGACTGCACAGGGGTCTGAGGTAGAGTCTGCAAGTGCTCCTCTGAGAGGGGACTCAGCTGTGCAGTGTTGACAACTACAGCTGGTTGTTGCAATAAGAACTCCCCTCCTGCATGAATCATGCCTCCCCCATGTCTGTGCAATTTACAATGTGACTTTAACATGCCTCCCACAAGAGGCAGGGTCTATTTTCCCTCCTCTGGAATCTGGGCTTACCTTGGGATTTGCGCTGACCAGTAGAATGCAGTGGAAAGGCCACTGTGCTACTTCCAGGGCTAAATTTTAAGAGGCTTCTTTTGCCCTCTTGGCTCATTTTTGCTACCAAGTAAAGAAGCCAGGTCTAGCCTCCTGGAGGATAAGAGACCACATGGAGAGAGAGACTCAGCCAGCAGCCAGTACCAACTCACAGACATGTGAGCCCGTCAAGCCCAGAGAGCCCCCACTGACCACGAATGCATGGGGTAGAAGATGAATTGTCTAAGCATAACATAAATTGCCAACCCATGATCAAACATGTCATAATTGTTTTAAGCCACTACGTTTTGGGATGATTTGTTATGCTGCAATAAATAACTGATACATGGACTCTGGGAACCCTGTGTGGATTTCATCTAATGTAACTCCTTAATTATGAGCATGTATTTGCATCTTTCATGTGTTGCATGTCCTGTGTAACTACGATTTGTCACTCTAGATCCACTCTGAACCCTTTTCTGCCTTGTTCTCTATGCTGGAAGGCCAACCTGAGACACTATTGCATCATTTGGCTCCTGGGCCTCTGGATTCTGGCTGGGTTTGGCCAGTGGGAAGCTCCAGCAGGAGATTGGCAGGGGTGGGGTATTTTCCCCCATTCTCTCCCTGTGAGGTCACCTTGCACTGACTGAGCTCCTCAACCAAAGGTCACTTCTCTCAAGATTGCCGACTCTACATGACACTGTGTCCTCCTAGGTTCCAACAGCTGCTCCCTCTCCTTGCCCCTTCGAGTTTAGGGGTGGTAAGAGCTCAGCTCCTAGTAACCCCTTGTGAGTGACTACCCTTTTTTTGTGGTTACCCTCACTCATATCTTTGTAAATAATCTCTTAGTATATAAACCCTCCTTGAATGTGTTGCTTGGGCCACCTGTTTCCTACTGGGATCCTAACCGATAAACTGATGTTAACCCCATGCCTCATCTCAGAAATTCTACTGCTCTTCTTTAAATGAAGGCATTTTGGAAACAACCAAGATGTGCACCACTAGGGAACTTGCAAAATTATGTTACCTAATGCGGAAGAATTCCCGAGTCATTGGGACCCCCAGCACAGAATTCCTGTCTCTAGCATCCACTCATGTAAGTACCCAGAGGGGACTTTGTAGGAGGTTGGTTTCCCAGGACCAAAATCTACCAATCTCCTAAGTGCTGCAAAGTCTCTCGTAGTGTGAGCACAGAGGACTCTGAGCTTCACGAGTGTCCAGAGGGTGGGACTTAAGGGTGTGCAGTGACGGTGAATTGGGTGGAGGTTAGGTTGTAGTTCTTTTGTTCCATGGCCAGCCCCTGGCTCAAGGCCCTTCGTCCCACCACACAGGGGACAGTTTCCCTTCCAGACAGCAAGCCCACCTGGTAGATGGTGTCCCCAAACATAGGTGTAGCAATAACTCCTCATGCAGGCTCTTTTGCAAAATGACCTTGCTGCTCTCCCATCAAAAGGTAGAGTATATTCCTTCTCCCCTTGAATCTTGGCTGGCTTTTTGATCTGTTTAGACGGATAGAGTGTGGCACAGGTGATGCTGTCTAACTTCCAAAGCTGGGCCTTAAGAGATCTGCGGCTTCCCCTTTGCCTCCTACAGCATATTGGAACCCGGATGTCATACTGTGAGGAAGCTCAAGCAGCCACATGGAAAGCCCAGAGCCATGCGACTCTTAGTCATCAGCTAGCACCACCTTCCAGCCATGTGAGTAACTCGTTTTGGACCTTTTAGCCATTCCAGTATCCCAGCTGACACCCTATGAAATAGAACAACAGTGTGGTCAACCTACAGATCATGAAAAATAATAAATTAACTTTTTTAAGCAAGTAAGGTTTGGGGTTTGATGTTTCTCAGCAATAGATAAAGGACATACTCACTTTCTGGGGACCCAGGAAAGGCAGCTCTTATCAGAGCTTCAGCGCTACCTCCTTTCCCCTTCACCTGGTGAGTCATATCATGTGGTTCCTGAAGGCTTTGTGCCTTGCTGGGGGCACTCTCCCAGAAATTTCAGTTTTTGAAACGATAAACATTCATTGTTCATATTACCTGTGCTTGCCCATCTCCCGGTATAAGCTGGTGCCCTAGGAAACTGAAAATAGTGGTCATTTGAACATTTGAAAATGCTGTCAAGAAGGGGAGCTTAAACTCTGGAACCAAAAATTCATCATCAAACAACTGAATGCCTCCAACAGCACCATCCCTGGCCTTTCTTTTTTTTTTTTTTTTTTTTTTGAGGACGAGTCTCAATGGGTTGCCCTGGCTAGAGTGAGTGCCATGGCGTCAGCCTAGCTCACAGCAACCTCAGACTCCTGGGCTCAAGCAATCCTACTGCCTCAGCCTCCCAAGTAGCTGGGACTACAGGCATGCGCCACCATGCCCGGCTAATTTTTTC
>CAUYSK010090600.1:0-26260 GCA_963575035.1 Avahi laniger | reverse complement strand
CGTGTGTGTGTGCGCGTGTGTGTGCGTGCGCGTGTGTGTGCGTGTGTGTGTGCGTGTGCGTGTGTGTGTGTGCGTGTGTGTGCGTGTGTGCGTGTGTGTGTGTGCGTGTGTATGCGTGCACGTGTGTGTGCGCGTGTGCGTGTGCGTGTGTGTGCGTGTGCGTGCGCGTGTGTGCGCGTGTGCGTGTGTGTGCGTGTGTGTGTGCGCGTGTGTGTGTGTGCGTGTGTGTGTGTGTGTGTGTAGGCGGGGAGGGACGGGGCCAGTGCTCTGGATGGCTTCTTTTACCCATCGAATCTTACCTGTCCCAGGCCTGCTGGGCGACAGCTGGAGTTAGTCACGGAAGCTCGTCAGGATCAGCCGCTAATGGATGATCATGGCTTAATGTGTTCCCGCTCTTGGAGAACATTTTATTTAAATAGAGGCCTTTGATCCCTTCACCCAAAGTCGCACATTGCATTGGAATACGTGACAAGGCCCAAGGACATATGGACCTTTTCACTTCGACCAAGTTGAATCACGCAACAAAAAATAAATATAGTGAGTGCCTATTTCACCCAGCTGATGAGTCAACTGTACTTGAAAATATAGGATCTGAGTATTTACCAAGAGCTTTTATAGTCATGGTTTCAGTCTATGTTCATACCCCTGGGGAACGGGTATTGTTATCCGCCCAGTAGACAGATCAGGAAGCTGAGGCCCGGAGAGATTAAGGGACTTGTCCACATTCGCATCAGCTGGTTGGCGCTGACACCTGTCCCCCGCCCACACACACCTTCCATTCCATTCCACGGTATCCCTAACAACACCGAGTTGTATGCACATAGCACCCAGTGGGTGGTGAGGATCCTTCTCTGCCTTGGGAGGTGGGCAGAGGTGGGTGCAGGCAGGAGTGGCTGCCGAGGTACAGTAAGTCGTCGGAAGTCCTGGTCCCACCACTGACCAGCTGTGTGACCTCAAGAGGACATGACCTCTCTTTGGGCTTCAGTTTTCTCTCCTCGGAGAAATGAAAGATTTGAACCAGGTACCCCAAGACTACTTCCACACCCAGGTCTTTGACCAGACCATCTTTGACCTTTGGCTGTCCTATAGGACAACTTTCTGTGCACAGAGCCCTGCCTGGAGAAACTCCATTTTCTTTCCTTTTCTTTTCCTTTTTTGAAACAGAGTCTTGCTCTGTCACCCGGGCTAGAGTGCTGTCGTGTCATCCTAGTGCACAGCAACCTCAAACTCCTGACCTCAAGTGATCTTCCCGCCTTGGCCTCCCAGAGTGCTAGGATTACAGGCGTGAGCCACTGCACTGGCCTCCATTTTCTTTCTCTCATGCTAAACTGGCCCTTCCAACATTTCGCCCACGGATGCATCTCTCCCTGCATGCTTGTGTCCCATCCTAACCGCCAGGCCTTTTCCTCTACTGTTACACATCTGGAACATCCTCCCCACTCCACCCAGAGACTGAGCATCCCAAGATCCCAAGACAAGAAAATGGGCCCCTGATGGGAAGGACAGAGCCTACGAACCAAGCCCAGAAGAGCCTGGCCCTGTGCGGCTTGAGCGAATGGCAGCTGGGAGTGAGCTGAGTGTGCTGAGCGTGGTGGCGCAGGAGGCAGCGGTGGGCGGGCCGGAGGGAGACTCGCTCCCCTGCAGGGCATTCCCTGGAGGAGGCCCCAGTCATGGCTCTAGCACAAGCCTGTAGGAGACAATGGGAGGGACAACCGGACCTCAGGCCCGCAAAGGCACGTCTCCCCCGAGCAGTGTGCATGTGGCGTGCCTCTCCTGACAATGAAATCAGGGTCCGTTTGCATTTTCAATTTGTGCTCCTGAGATGCAAGGCGCTGAAAGATAGAAAATCAGACTAATCTCCACTTCCCAGGAGACTGATTATGGAAACACCTACAATTTAGGAAGGAGGAAAAAAACCAAAGTTTCCAAATCAGGACGCTGTTCATCGCACTGCTCAACACATGCTGGAGCAGCAGCTCAAATTAGTTCCCCGGCCACGCAACTGGCCTTGCTCTGCGACACGTCAGTAAGCAGATGTGCTCCAGCCACCTGCAAGTCGCCCCCTAAAGAGATATGACAGCCGCAGAGTCACAGCCCCTATGGCCAAAGCAGTCCAACCCCACAACAGGGCTCTGGCCAGCTCCCTGTCAAGGGCAGCAGCCACTGGCCCACCCAGTGACAGGGCTTCGACTGTTCTTTAAGGCTCAGCTCCATCACCAGAGGGGTCTCACTGACTTCCTGGCTCCCACTGCCTCATGCGAGCACGGTCTGGCTGGCCCCTTGGCTTGTGTGTGAGTTGCTGCACTGCAGCCGTGTCGCCCGGGCATCCTGCCTCCACTCCCTATGACCCGGCCTGCTCCTCCAGGAGCAGGTGCCTGGGTTCTGTGGGCATCCTGGAAACGTCAAATGATGGTTTTTGTAGAACACCAGAGATGGAAGAAACCTCAGAAATAGTCTATTTCATTTTGTAAGTGTAATAGTTTCTCGTTTTGTAAGTGAGAAAATTGAGGTCTTTAATCAGACTGATTTTTAGAGTTAACTAAAGTTCTCTAGAACCCAGGACTCCAAGTCCAGTGCTCTTTTCACTGCTGCACATTGGTTCGCAACCCTTCCCCCCACCACCGCTTTAAAGCACAGGCAGAATCCAAGTGTCTCTTCCAAAGGCTGTCCCCAGCAGAATGGCCTCTGTCCTTTCTTGACCACTAGTCTGATTTCTATCATACTCCTCATCTCTGCAGAGAGATCCCTAGAGCACATTTCTCTGTGACAACTTGTTAGCACTCCCTACCCCACATCCCTCCTGTTTTGTGACAGCTTGGGCCTGTCTTCTTGGGAAAGGTTAATGTCACCTTCCTGGGGGCCAGCAGCCCAGCTCTAAGCCACACCATGGCCCCAGCCCACTCCCCAGTGGCTCCTGACTTCGGCCGTCATTCAGGAACATTTCAGTTGCAAGCTGAGGGTCACCTGGATGTGATCTGTGGATGCTACGCGGAACTTAAAGAGCAGGAGCACCCAGCTCAGCCCCCTGAAACCTCCTTCTCACCTCAGTCTACAGATGAAGAAAGTGAACCCCTCAAAATGAAGGGAAGTAGTGCCACCAAGATCGCACTGCTGGTCGGTGGCAGAGCTGCGACAGGAACACAGAACAGCAGCCTCCTGACCCCTGGGAGGTTAGAACTGGCCGTGGTCTTAAATCAGTCCCATCCAGGTCTCTGGTCCCACGTCACCCTGTGTCGCTGCGTCTGTTGGACCCTGGCATTCCTGACCTCACGTTTCCACGTGCTGCCGCCCCGCTCACCATCCGCATCCTCCTGGTGTCGTCACACCCAGCCCCCAGGGCCCGGCCGGGGCACACGGAGAAGTCAGTCATGTGCCCATCAGCAAGTCTCACCCGGTGTGTCCCGGCCGGATGCATGTTTCCAGCACTCCTCCGCCTGCTGCACATCTGGCCTGAGGGCATTGCCAACGCTGGGCTTTCTCCTGTGTCCCTAAGAAAGCAGGCAGCCCCTCGGCTTTTAGCGAGGAAGGGAACACCCTTGGATTCTGCTCCCAGCCATTGTAACTTGTGTAGCTGGGAGCACTGAGCCCCGGCTTCCGGGTTACACGAAGCCACGGTGTCCTGTGCCCGATGTGCTGCTGTGACGGGATCGGGGGGCCTCAGAGCTGGCTTCACGGCACCCCATGGCTGCTGACCGCTTGGGCAAGGCACGACCACTGTCAGCTCCTGCTTCCTCATCTCTCAGCGGTGTGTGCTTGTGTGTGTGTGTGCGTGTGTGCACGCATGTGTGTGTGTAGTAGCTCTCGTGTGGATGTCAGGGGGACACCGCAGATGGAGCCACGGCACCTGGAAACACTGGAAATGTAAAGCAGTCTACTAATGGGAGAGATCACGCTGTCTCAGCCTAGACAGATCCACGCCTCTCTGTGTCCCTGTCTGTGAAGCAAAGGGCTCTAGACTCCCCGCTGGTCTTGACATTCTGGAAGGGGATGATCCTCCCACCTCTCCTCCACTCACAGGTCCTTAATGCACTAGCCTTTGCCTGGCGACAGTGGCTGGGATGACCTTTTCCATTCTCTGCTTCCTTGTTATGTTTGGTCTCCTCTGTCTCTGTCTGTCCAAGCTACTGGTGCTGTTGTCTGTCCTGAGCCCTCCAGGGTAAGGACCCCAGAGGCCTTTCTGAAGGTTGGAGGAGATGCCCTAAAGTTCTAAGATCTGGTACCTTAAGGAGGGAGGATTTTTGATCATCTTTATGCATTTGTGAACATTCTTACAGGATGCCCAAGAAAGGAATGTTTGTATCAAAACCTGTATTAAGGTCCCTATCTCTGAGGGCCGCTGTGGGGTACAGAGTGTATTTCACTGTTTCCTCTCTCTGGGGTTGCTGAGCCCGGGTAGGGTCATACCCCTGGAGAGATGACTGAACAGCCCAGTGGGGGGATTAGGAGCTCTAAACCCATCTCAAGGGCTGACCTGGCCTTTGATTCCCTCCTTCCCCCTCCTCTTCTGTCCCTTCCTCTGCTGCCAGCCCCTCCCCTCCTCCTGCTCCACATGCCTTTGAATTGGCTGAGGTGGTCTTAAAGTATGACCCATCCCCCCAGGACATCTGAATTTTATTAGGGACACTTTGAAAGGATTTTAGGCAAAAAAAGAAGAAAGAAAAAGAAAGACAGAGAAAAAAAACAAAGGAAGGAAGGAAGAAAAGAAGGAAAGAATGAGGGAGAGAAGGAAGGAAGGAAGGAAGGAAGGAAGGAAGGAAGGAAGAAAAGAGGAAAGAATGAGGGAAAGAAAGAAAGGAAGGAAGGAAAGAATGAGGGAGAGAAGGAAGGAAGGAAGGAAAGAATGAGGGAGAGAAGGAAGGAAGGAAGGAAAGAATGAGGGAGAGAAAAGGAAGGAAGGAAGGAAGGAAGGAAGGAAGGAAGGAAAGAAGGAAGAAAAGAAGGAAAGAATGAGGGAGAGAAGGAAGGAAGGAAGGAAGGAAGGAAGGAAGGAAGGAAGGAAATAAACTTGGGGACCGTCTTTCCTCCTCCTCCGTCTTCCCGATGAGGAGTGAATTCATGAGTAACAGCAGTCACCTGTGCATTGGCTGCTTTTACGTATGTGATCGGACTCGATCCTCACGCAGCCTCACATGGTGTGGTGTAGGCACTGACGACCTTGCAGTGAAGAGCCTGCAGCTCGGAGAGGCTAAATGATTTGATCAAGGTCCCACAGCCAGTCAGTGGCAGAGACGGGATCAGGACTCAGGTCAGGTGCCTCCCTGTCCAGTGCTCTGTCCGCGTCCCCACATTCCCTCCCAGGAGCTGCACGGGGAGGGCTGTCATCCTGGGCCTGACATGATTCCAGACATGTTGGAAGCACCATTTCCTGACTTAGAAGTGAGGTGCCTCTGGCCCAGGGCAGCCCGACAGGCCTGTCCCCCTTGCAGGCATCGATTACCACGTGAAGACGGTGAACGTGGACGACTCTCAGGTGGCCCTGCAGCTGTGGGACACGGCTGGGCAGGAGAGGTGAGGCGCTGCCCCTGGAGGCCTGGGCCCAGAGGGAAGGCCGTGCGTCCCTGACCCGTGGCCCTTCCACGGCAGGTATCGTTGCATCACCCAGCAGTTCTTCAGAAAGGTGGACGGTGTCATCGTCATGTACGACCTCACAGCCAAGCAGTCATTCCTGTCGGTGCGGCAGTGGCTGAGCAGTGTGGAGGTGAGTTGGCGACCTTCCCAGGAAACTTTTGCCCAACCGTGGCTTCCCCCTTCTCTGCGCGTCCCCCGCCAGCCTCTGCACTCTCAACACCCGATTCAGAACTCTCCTTCTCCAAACAACCCCGTCGAGGCGTCTGTCTGTCTGTCCGTCCACGTTCCCAGTACCGGGCTGGTTCCTGGGCATCCAGAAGTGAACAAGACAGACACTGTCCCTGCCCTCATGGAAAGAGGGGACACGAGAAATACAGATGACACAGTAACTGTGTCACGACTGTGTGCTGTGAGTGGGATTGGACTGGGGGAGAAGGCGTGGAATGGCGTGTCAAGGAAGGTTCCCCTGAGAAATCAGTGTCTAAATTGAGTCACGACCGAATTCTTCCCTCATTCTCACCACCACCTCCCTGCCCGCGCGGCTGCCTGGCTCCTGTGAGCCAGCTGTGCCCTGCCTGGGAGCCACACACGCAGTGTTTGGGGGTTCTGTCACAGCCCTTCGCAGCAGGAGGGCTCGATCCGTAATGCAAGGGCTCCAGGCTCACCCAGAACCAAGGCCTCGGCAGGGCCAGAGAGCAACTGTGTTCCCTTTGCCTTCAGAATTATCAGTAAGACCCTCCTTTCTTGACCCCTACTCGCAGCGTGTTGCTTTGTGTGCCCTTTTTACTTCCGACCATCTGCCCGTTCTCCTGCGCCAGCGCAGGCTCCTCAAGGCCGAGGGCAGTGTGGACAAGCCACGTGCTGCTTGGACAGGGCCTCGGCTGATTTTTCCACAGAGCAGTCGAGTGGGAGATGTCCCAACCCCTCTGCCAACAGGACTCATCATTTGTTCACATATTTGTTCAAAACACCGCCAGGCGCTATCCCAGGACCTGGGGATTCTGGGGGTGAACAGAAGAGACAAGGCTCCTGCCTCCATGGAGCTTGTGTTCAACTCTCTGCTCCGAGCCCAGGAGACCTTGCGTCCCCCGTCCCTTCCTTACCACACTGGTGTGGATCACGTGTGTCCTGGCCTGCATGCCCTGCTGGGCGCTGTGCCCCCCAACAGAAGCTGCGTCTTTGCCACGGTGACCCTGGTGCTGTGGATGGTACCATGTTGCAGGACACTAGAGCTGTTAATTTCCTCGTCCCTTTTGCCTAAGATCTGTGATCTTACCCCCCGAAATCTGATTCTCTTACGGCTTTACCACCTAGACCACTGGCTTTCTCCACTGTCAATCCGCATCTGTCTAGTCACCAAGAAAAACAAGGAACTGTACGGAAGCCAGATTCAAGGGTTTCTCAGAAAGTTGCTTAATACAAATTAGTGCACGAAACTGACTCACCTAAAACTGAGAAAATACAAGTGTTGAAAAGTAGTGGATTGTCGGTACACTGAGCTGGTAATAGAAGCGAATGGCGTGAGTAGAGCTGGTAGTAATTCCTATGTAAACTTTGCAATTCATGGCATGATTTTTTTTTTATTTCCTTTCTATTGTTAGCAGCAGCAGGTTTATTTTCCTCACAGAGGTCAAGGCCAGGAGAGACTGTAGGGATTTGCCTAATCCAGTGGTTTCCAGACTTCCTTCCTTGGAGCCTGGAACCAGATTGACATGCCCCAGAGACTGAGGCAGGCCGGGCAGGTTTAGTGGTCACAGTCCTGGGCCCCCCATCCCCGTCTCAGCCAGAGCTGTCCTGCTCGGTTCAGCTTGTAGATTGGAAGTCCAGGCACAATTTTGCTGGACGAAAGGGTTTCCCTTTGAAACTCACCCACCTAATACAGCCATCTCATTCAAAGGTGGAGAAATTGAAGCCCTAACTTCTCCAGGGTCACCTGTTTTTCCCCTGCCACAGACATTTAATTGCCCCCAAATATCCAAATCGTGGTATATACCAGAGCTGGGCAGAGGCAGTCCAAGTGGTCTGGGCTTAATGAGAATGGATGGAGACAAAGTTGTGGAACCACGCTCCCTGCCATCATTAGGGAGAGCAGTTTCTAAGGCTCCTGTTTTGCACAGACAGCCCGGGATCTAGCAGGGGAGGGGCAACGTCAGGTTGAATTTGGTGGCAGAGGCGAAGAAATTGCAGGAGGCCATTCCCGCAGCGTGAAGTATGCGTTTGGTCACACTCCAGAATGTTCCTTTGTGGGACGGGGCTGAAAAGCATGGTCAGCGTGTGGCTGCTAAGACGCCCATGGAAGCCCTAGAGCGTCTGTGGGCTTGGAGAACCATACATGGTTAACTCACAATTGTCTATGTATAGATGGTGTTTCCGTATAATTTGTAGTTTGAGTTTTTTCCTTTTTTACAATTTTTGTAGAAGATATAGTTAAACTCCAAATGATGACTCTAAACCTAGATGAATTTCAGGATCACCTGTAGAGCTTTTAAACAAAACAGATGCCAGGGTCTTCTCTCCCAGATAGACTGATTCAAGGCCCGGAAAAAAAATTTAACAGATCCCCAGGGATTTTGATTCTGGGCCACCAGGGTCTCCAGACTAAATATTAATACGTGCTTCTGGGATTCTAACAGACATGGCAGCCTCCTGGGGAGCCTGTTACATGTAGACTCTGACCCCGCAGATCTGGGCTGGTGCTAATTCTGTTTCTAATGAGTCCTCAGGGGAGACTGATGCTGCCGGTCCAGGGACCACCCTTCAGTAGCAAGCCTCTGAGTCATTTTCAAGGATGTTGGTGACCCTTCATGGAGAATTTACTGAGCACCGACAGCATGTCCAGCACTCACTAGGCACTCGGCAGGACTCGGTGTGACAGCCCAGGAAACGCGTTCCATTCAGTGGCAAAGGGTTTCAGCAGCACGTGCAGGAGGCTGTGTCAAATGGCAGAGCGTGTGTCGAAGGTGTGGAACAGTGGCATCATAAATGCAATCATTCTCCGATTCTCGAAAAGCTAAGTCATTCTGCCTTGGCAACCAGCAATCAGCGGTGTCAGGTGATAGATTAAAACCTGACACCTAATTTGATCTGAGGGGAACTGAAAATAATAAGTGCTTTATATTTGTGGAGCGCCTTATTTTTCCAAAGAGCTCTGAGCACTTTACCAGCTCCCTCACCTGGAATGGCGGGTGGAGGGGCTTTCATAACGGTCTTCAAGGTTCTGGAGCCTTTGCATCAAGTGCACGGTGGCCAGCCACTCTCAGTGCCCTTCCTCCCCCCACCTAAGAAGCAACACAAGACAAAAGGGCTTCCACTGCGTACATGCCGTACGTGGGAAGGGCGGACTCTTGGAAGAAGTTGTGTGGGACAGGAGCACGTGCTTGGGGGGGCAGTGGAGCTCCCTGAAAAGGAGTTCTTGCCATCCCAGCCCAGCCACTGGCAGTGAGCCTTTGGCCAGTCGTTCAATGAGGGAGAGAGCCAATGCTCTGAAAGGCTCCTCCTGGCCCCCCAATTCCACAATGTATGACATTTGACTCTCCCGGCGGGGCCAGGGTGGAGCAGGAGTGGGTATGGAGAGAGGACCCTGGGGGATCCTTCTAGCCCAGAGGGAACCAAAACCCTTGGGTGCAAGAGAACAGCCACCATGCTCGATGCTCTGGGAAGGTCCTGCTGCCGCCACTGCTCTCCTGCCCCTCCCCAGCTGGGCAACTTCACGTCACCTGCAGGCCTTCTGCAGAAGAGGCCCACGCTGGGCCACACTCTGTGCTGATTCTCCTGTGTACTGCATGGGAGGTCGCCAAAGTTAGTCATTCCTGCCAGCTCAGCATTCCCAACCCCCCCCGCCCCCCACTTCCTTGGCACACCCATTGGGTGGAACTGGTTTAACCATTCCAGTGTGGCGAAGAAACCAGCCAGGCCCTAAAGGCTCCATGTTTGACCACGGGCCACTGAACATCGGAAGACTTTGGGGCCTGTGTCAGGCAGAGAAAATAGATCTGGTACAAGCCTGTAGGGGCTGGCATTTCCCCCAGATCCAGGTTGTTGGTCCCCAGCGTCTGCAGTCCTGGGATGCTACACTCCTTGTTTAGATCCTTTTGTCATTCTGATAACACCATGTTGTTAAGCCTGTAAGTCAAGAAAGTGAAGGACCTGTCTCTGGGCTGGAAAAAACTTGGAGATTAATCTAATGCAACCTTGTGTTTTATAGGTAGGAAAAGCTAAGACCTAAAAAGAGGAAGTGACTTGTCTGAAGGAACCCACAGCTGTCAGTAACCAGCCAGATCTGGAATGTAGGGCTTTGCCACCGCACTGTGCTGTCTCTTGCCCCATGCTCCATGACTGGAACCTGCTACTGAAAAACAGGGGTTCATTTCGTTTCCAGTCCTTCTTGCTTCTGTCTCAAAGCAGAGCAGTCCTTCAGCTCAAGGGGGCCTGGCCCACTTCCCTCCCCCTCCCTGGGCTGCTAGCGAAATCTCTTTCCGTGATCTTTGTCATTGGTGACAATGTACAGCACGGAGCGAAAAATAGCAGTTTGATTTTTTTTCCCACGTTCCAAGTTGAGCTTGAAGTGCTGGCAGTTTAAAACGAACTACACAAATAAATCTTGTTTTGACTCATAGTCCAGGGGGTGGATAAATATGGAAACCCCCAAGATATAATTTTGCAGTCATTTTTTTCTTAGCATAACTGCATGCTTTAATGTGCTGAGAAATTTTTTGTTCTGGCTCCAGAGAAACAGCAGCACTATCCCAGCTAAGTGCTTTTACATGCCTCCCAGCAAATAGATATTAAAACACACACACAACCCACCAAACCCGACAGCTGCGCATTCTGAGCTGAATGCCAATCCTCTGCTCCGAGTTGACAGCTCTTGTTATTTAAAGTCAGAGATGGGTGATCTTTTGAATTTCAACAAGTCTGTCTTCCAACAAGCTCCAGTTCAGAGAAAGGCGGCTAAGATAATTGAAGGCGCAGGGAGGGTTCTCGATTAGAGGGTCATAGAACAGAAACCGGCTTTGGAATAGAAACAGAAAGGAGACTGTCCACGATCAGACAAGTCACACGGAGAGACGGAGACAGAGCCAGGGCACAGCTCACGTCTTATAAAGAGAGACTGTGTGCCCGGCTAGGGAGCTGGGATGTCCTCACCCTGACCTGTCATGCCTGTGAGATTTTAACAATATCAAGGGAGGCTGGGCAGGCCTGTGACTCGCTCACTCCATCCCCAGTGGCTTGAAGTAGGTGCACTTTGGACTTTTAAAAGGAAGTGTTGCTTCATATAGTGGGTAATTATGAGCACCTTTGTGCCAAGCAGTACATAGGCTGAAAACCTAGTTAGGTATGAGGAACGGACAGGTTTAGGCAGATGGTTCAAGACTTTTGGGGTCAAAGTCAGGAAGGACCATGAGATACCTACCCCAGCACGAGCTCCTCCCCACGCTCCAGCGTCAGAGGCTGATCTTGGGCCGGGTGACGAAGACTGACTGCTCGTGACAGTCAGCACACTCTAGGGCCTCATGTGTGTTCTCTCTCTCTCTCTCTCTCTCTCTCTCTCTCGTTTTTTTTTTTTTTGCCAAATCTGTGGAGATGGGCCTAATTCTCCATTAGCAGCGGCAGGCCAGGCCCACGCGGGAAGTGGGCCGTCCAGAGTGGCTGTGTGAGGGAGGAACAATACAAAAACCAGAAACAGCTCCAGCGGGGTGCTTGGCTTTGTTTCTGCTCCTGTTGTATATCCAGGAATTGCTTTTTTAAAAAAAAAGAAAGAAGAGGGCTGCCCTTTCTTTTCCCCAGCGGCAGCACTGCTGTTTGCGGCGCACAGGGCCCAGATGTTGGGCTTATGACTCACTTCCTAGCTCGTCCTGTTTGGCCGTTCAGCCCCCCTCACCCCCTTTGCGAGTGAGGAAAGCGAAGCCATCCCCCTTCCAAACAACAGCAAAATCCAGGTTAGGATTCTGCTCTGGGATTTCAAGTCTGATGCTCATATTTTCAGAGTTTTCATGTCAAGAAATCCCACAAGCCTTAGTCATTCCTCACACATAAATCTACAAATATCTCCCTCTCCTGTGCTCTAAACAGCAAGCTGTTTGGCCTGCTTCCCTGCTTCCTCCTCTTTTCTTCCTTTTCTGTGACTAACTCTTCAGCAAGTATTCGGCACGGCGCGAGAAGGGTGTTCCCGTTAGCCGAGGCCGTGGCCGACGGAGCCGTGGAGCCCTGTCTGTGCCTTCCCTGCGTCTCTCACGGTCAAGTAACTGGAGGGCGATGCAGGCAGTCAGTGCGTCTCCTGGCGTCACCTGGCGTCCTGAGTTTGCTCGATTTCTGGTGGGTCGAAGACACTGTGAGATCCCGCAGTGCCTGCAAGCCATTAGCACAAACATTAATCGCTGTCTTACCGGCGGACACCATTTTTCGAGAGTTCTAGTTAATAAGATACCAGGTAGCAGAAATTTCATTGGAAATAAGAATCGAGAGAAAAAGATTAGAGAACCGTGGACGCGTATGCTAAAGAGTCCTCGTAATTCGGTGCCTTTGTTGTGGAATGTTCTTTTGGAATCGCTAAGCCTTAACTTTGTCATTTAGTAAATGAGAATTTTTTCCTCTATTGAACTGCAATAAAAACGAATGTGCAGATTAAGGAAATATGGAGGCTTCATTTCAAACGTAATTTCATCCAAACTTAAAGCAGGCGTTACTGCGAGAGGGACCTTAGACATTTGAGACGCGGAGGTACAGCAGCTGCAGCGTTGGCAAAACCGCAACTGCTCATTAGCTCCTGTTATCCCGCAGCCCCTCTGCCTGGTAAAACATTTAGCTACAGCGAATAACTATTTGTTACCAAATTATGGTTAAAAGCCCCTAATTAAATATTTCAAAAAGTGAAAATAAAAGCCTTCTTACATGTGAGCATTTGCATATTTACGGGCTGAATAGCTGCGCCTGGGGCCTCTGTTCACCCTCGAGGGAGGCACTGTGTGGTGCCCCCTTCACAGGGGAGGGACGGAGACCCGGCGTGGCCCCTGGCTGACGTGCCACAGCCACTAGAGGTACAAATAGGGTGGTACCTTGAATGAGCCTTTGACTGTTGGCCCGAAAAGCACAGCGGCTGTGGCCACACGGTGCTGCCTCACACGGGGCTTTCTCCGGAGCCAAAGCACCCAGTGACAGGGGTCCGTGTGCCCAGCTCTGACGAGGCACACGGCAGCCATTGCGGAGCACTGTGAGCCAGGATCGGGAAGCAGATTTGGCTCCAACCTGCAGGGAGCTCGTGCACCAACATGAGGCCTCTGGAGATGCCGCTTCTAATCAAAGCAGCCTCCAGGGCAGCTCCGAAGCATGTTGCGTCAACACCCTCGGTTCATCAGATCAAATGTGCTCACTTAGGAATGCCCTCAGGGTGCTGTGAGCCCTGGCAAAGGACTCCGGTCCCTCAGTGTCGACTCCGCCCTCCACCTGCTACCTGCTCCCCAGCACCTGGGGACCTGCCGTTCCATCCCAGGACAGTGGGGAGGGCAGACAGTCACGGCACAGAGGGGACTGGGAGACACCGAGTGGTAGGCCTCCGGCACTTTGCTGAAGCATGGTGAATGGAGGCTCCTGGAGAAGGTGGCCGTCCCTTTCAGCTTTTGGGGTAATTCGTTTATGGCCCGGCCTGCTGTGGCAGCAGGGGATTCTCAGGCCCGGTGGCATCTGTCCAGCCGTCACTGTACGCCTGCCCTCGGGGCTCCCTCGTGGATGCTCTCTCAGCTGGGACTGTCTGTTCTGCAGGAAGCTGTGGGAGACCACGTTCCCGTTCTTCTGCTGGGCAATAAGCTTGACAATGAGAAGGAGCGGGAAGTCCCTCGGGGCCTTGGAGAGCAGCTCGCCAAGGTAAAGAGGAAGTATCTACACCACTTGGGAGGAGGGAGCCCCCAGGGCAGTGGGTGTGTGCCCCAAGCCGGGTGGGAACCTTCTCTGGAAGCTGCTTGGGGAGGAAGCAGCCGGGCAAGGTGGGTGTCTGGGCATCAGGGGACGGCCCAGTGCCTGTGCATGGCTTTCCGTAGACAGCCACAGATTGCAAGATGGAGGTGGTTAGGGACCACTAGGGGACAGGGGATTATCCTAAACTCTCTTCCTTGGAACCCAGAATTATAAATTCTAAGATGGAGAGAGGTTATTTATTTCAATCCCCCTCTGACACTCGGATCCCACCAGCTATATTCACTTGGTCCCCCTCGGGCATGAAGAACTCACTATCTGCAAGGTGGTGTGTCCTTCCTTGGACCACTCTGTTTGAGAATTATCCTTTCTATCAAGGGTGAGCCTGCAAGCCTCGAACTCAGCATAAACACAGGAGAGGCTCTGGGAAACTGCCATTCACATGAGCATCAGCCTCTGGCCCAAGAATGGAGTCAGCGAGCCTTTGTGGCAATCGGGCAATAGGACAGTGGCTCCTGGGCTTCCTTTATAGCCTCAGCGTCTGGTTTTCATGGAACCGTGTCTCTTGGAGGACGGGTGCCCACCAGCCCTGTGATTCCACAATTCTTAGTGTGCCGGCCCTAAACAGCCACTTGTGAGCTCAGAGCCTGGGAAATGAGCATAGATAGTAAGATTCAAGGAAAAAGCAGCAAGAAGGGCCCATGTCTTTGTGGAAGGTCCCTGGACAGTTTCATGTTCACAGTTCCAAAATCCAACAGGCTCTGAAAACAGAAAGGTCTTTTGCATTATATCTGGCAAAAAAAATTGGCCAGAAATGATGTGAGGCTATTTATGGTCTTTACCTCACTTTGAGTGACTATTTAAATGTCTCACTGAAGAAATATGAATATGTTTGGTCATAAAATGCTGTCCTAAACCCACTGAAGGTATTATATGATATATGGTAACACAGGTATTGCCTTTCTAAAATTCTAAAATTCTGGATTCTGAAATACATCTGGATTTTGGCTAAGGAATATCCCATTCTCTTTTCTTTTGCTTTCTGTGGATGGGATCGGTGAATGAAACCTGAGACTCAGGAGTCAGACTATACATTCCAATGACCCCGGAGCTCAGCGGTGGTGGGGCCAGAACTGGAGGCTGGAAGGCAGCCCTGGCTTCAGTTCTGGGTCCTATGCCCTCAGGAGTAATCTGAGGAAATACAAAGTGGCACCTAGATAGCACATGGCTTTGTTGTTTTACGGCCGTTACCGCTCACCTGGGAGGTGGTTAGAGAACTGGCATCAGTAAGGGGGCCTGTGCAGGCAGAAGTCAGCTGTGCACAGCAAGGAGGGCCACAGCAGGACCACGGCCCGCAGGCAAATGCAGACAGGGTCTCCCGCCCCCCCATCCCCCTCGCTCCCCCAGTGCCCTCGTCGTATTCCCTCTGTCTTGTGATTCCAGGAGAACAATCTGATCTTCTATGAATGCAGCGCCTACTCCGGTCACAACACCAAAGAGTCCCTGCTCCATCTAGCCAGGTAAAGAGACACACCGACCAGGTAAAGTAACTCTGCTTGGGTCAGCTGGGCCAGCCTAGGGGGAGGCCCTGCATTTCCCTTCCCCTCCCTCCCTGTCTGCTTCCCCCGGCACTCTGAGTGCAAGCCAGGGGGGCCTGGGCCTTTGTATGGGATTTCGATGGTCAGGGGCGGCCTTCTGAAACACAGTGGTGATGAAAAAGAAAGCATCCCTGCCTGTCACCTGGCTTCAGTCCTCTCCTTTTCCCAGGGATTCTCTTTGTAAATGCAAATCCTCCTGGGAAAGGTCAGACCACAGGGCCCTGACACTGGCTAATGTCTCAGCAGGAATTCGCTGGCAGCCAGCTGGGAGCAAGAGAGGTTATAATATGGATGGGGGTGGGGGCAGGAAGCAGAGCAGGGAGGGGGATCAGCCAGAGGTAACCGAGGTAATGTGTGAAGGGACCAGTCACATGAACAGACTGACTCCTTAAGACTCTGCCCACACCAGAAATTAAGAATACAAAACCACACTGGGAAGCGTTTTCAGTACTTAGGGATTCATTTCATTCCATCCATCCATCCATCCAACAAATACTGAACAGTGCCCGGTTTGTGCTCAGCACTCGTTGTGGGGCATTTAAATATTTTTATTTGAGTAATTAAGAACCCAGAACAACTCCTCTATGCATTAGAGAGGTTATGGGATACCAGGAGGAAAAGTTCTAGGCTTTTCTCTGCCACTGACTCCCTGGGCAAGTCACCCTGCCCCTCTGCACTTTGTGGGTAACCAGGAACATCAGTCACACCTTCCTTCCCCGCCCACTCACAGGTGGCTGTGAGAGCAAAAGGGGAGGCTTGAGGTGAGGGCACTCTGGAAGTGCAAGGCAGAGATGCGGGGCTTGCCATACTTGCATCCCTCACTCCTGCATTTAGTCTGGGGCCGTGCGCACATGGCGCAGCCTTCTGTAGAGTCGACCGATATATTTTGGAGCTCCCCTGTGTGCCAGTTACTGCAATAGGCTGCAGAGGCACAGAGACAAAAGACACAGTCTCTGTCTTCAAGCAGCTCATTCTCTGACAAAGGTGACAGCCAAGGAAGCAATGCGTTATGACGCTGGGCAATGGGGTTATGGCAGAGGAAGGGTCAGAGTGTGTCGGCGGCACTTAGGCCAACCCAGAGGATCAGGGGAGGCTTCCTGGAGGAGGTGTCTGGAAGGATCCATGCCGACTAAGCTCTCTGGCTTTACAATCATAGTCACGCACCCGTCCTGCCCAGGGGGAGATGTTCAGTACTCTCTCGATGCCCTGGTGAGGTTGCTTTCTCTCCATATTGCCCAGATATTGCAAGCTGAGGGTGGCTGGCCCAGGTGGCCAGCTCCCGGTCTAGCAACTTCTCCACTACCGTTACCATCCCTTCCTCTCCCCCAGGTTTCTCAAGGAGCAAGAAGACACAGCGAGGAAGGATGCCATTCAGGTCGGCCACCCTGCCAAGAAGAAATCCTGCTGTGGCTGACAGGAGCCCTCCCGGGACTGTCCCCACCTAAGCCTGAGGTCACAGGATGACCTGCACACAGGCTCCTGCATGGACGCCACCCCGCAAGGCCCACCCAGACCTGTGTCCTTGTCAGTCGCTCACCTCCCCCAAAAGGAAGGGAAGCACATCCCGTAGGGAGAGCCACTCTCGGAGCACCCCGGAGTCTTGTCTCCCCTCCTCTCTCTAGACCCCAGATGCCCAGCCCTTTTGTATTGCTTTTTTCTCCAGCTTGGTTTCCTGGGGAAAGAAACAGATGGATTTTTCCAGAAACGCCACCACATGCCTTCTCCACCTCCCTTCTCCTCCCCTTGCCCTTAGGAGCCTCAGCACTGCCGTTGCCCTGGCAACCGTGCAGGCCAGACTTGCTGCTCCCTGCAGGCCAAAGACACAGCACTCAGGTGATGCCGGGTGCTTTGTCTGGCTTTGCTCCGCTCTCCGAAGGCCAAAGGGTTGCTCCTGATACTCGTTTCACGGACCGGGAGACCCCTGAGTCGTTGCGTGGAGCTAACCAGGCCGTCCACGTCCAACTCCGCCCTCCCGATGCCAGCGTTGGTGCGCCCTCCCGGCAGCCGGCGTCTGCCCCCTGGCCCTCTGCCACACGCACCCCTTCCTCCTCACCCCCACCTCCAGCCCAGACTCCAGGGCGGACCATGGGTGACAAATGTGCGCCTGGGGTGAGGGCGAGGCTTACTTCCTACTTAACTTTGAGATGAAAAGAAAACTGGTGGAAAAAACCATCTGCTGCTAAACAGAGCGGCCATTTCTGGAGGGTATAAGTAAGGTATATATAGCTATATAAAGCCACTTTCTAAATGTTTCTCAAAATAGCTCTTCGAAAATCATGCATGATGATTAACGGGGTAGATTGACATGCAGGCAGTGAGGCCCGACACGACGTCCACAGTCACTGACTTCATTTTACTTTATTTTACTTTATTCCAGAAGACAGTATTTAAAAAAAACAAGCGTCCTGTGATGGCGCTGGCGCTGCAGAGTGAGCGGAGAGCGCCGCTGGCCCGGCACCAGGGCTGCCCCAGCCCAGGCACCCGAGGGGGAGGATCTGGGCCCCGGGGATTCCTGCAGCCGGGGACGGCGAGTGTCCCCGAGCTCCGCCATCACCATTCTTGCAGGAAAGTGGATGAAAATACCACAAAGATCACTGCTAATTACAAATTCTAGGGCTGCGGACCCAGCCCCCCCACAGGAAAGTGGGGTCCGCAGAGAGGAAGAGGGGCAGAAAGTGTCCACTGGCCTCCAAGAAGATGGTTGAGGACAACCCACACATCGCCAAACGACAGGGGAGAAGCCACTGGCCAGAGTCCCCAGGAGTTTCCTCCTCCCAAACCTTAAAAAGAGCCAGAGCCCCCAAGGCAGGCAAGTGCCCGCCTCCTGTGCAGACCTCTCTCTCATCCAGCGCCTGCAGGGACCGGGGGCCCATGGAGGGTGCTGAACAGAAACGAGGACCCAGCACCAGGAGGCATGCAGTGACCTTGGCAAGCCAGCTCCCGCCTGGGCTCCCACCTCAGTAGAGTGAATGGGTGGGCTGCTGGTGCCTCGGCTCCTCCTCCTCATATGCTTACGAGGACGTACTCACTTGCTAATGGAGGCTGGCCCTGGACCCCAGTCCAAAGTGAAGGAGGACTCACAGGAAACTCCTTTCCCCTAGGGAAACACAGCGGTGGTGGTCTCATTAGTAGGATGTGGCAGGAAAAGGGGATGTGCGGGTCACGCGGGGTGGCCCTCCAATCTCCAAGGAGGAAGGTAGGGATGGCCATGCAAAAAGTAAACCAGCTCTCCTGCTTCTGACAAAAACATGGAGATGGCAATTGCCCATCCCTGGGGCTCCCTAATCCCACAGGTGCCTTTGTCCTCAGTACCTTGTCTCTGGCCTAGGGCTGCATTTTCCACCTGGAAATAGGGCATGCACGGTTTAGGACAGGGTAGGATAAGCCCGGTGCCTGGCTTCTGGCATGTGGGTATGTCCCGTTATTCTGCACAGGGCCAGGCAGAGAGAGAGGGCCAGGGAAGGCCTTTGGGCCTCTGCTGCTCCCTTCTCCAACCCCACTTTAAAAAAGAGTAGAGGATGGGGACTGCTGAGGGCCCCTCCTCTTCCTTTTAAGCCACCATGTTGATCAGAGCATCCCTAGTGGCTGTCACCCTGGCACCGAGCTGGCACAGAAACTGGCTCTGTCCCATTGACGTTGCTGTGAAGACCTTGAGCAAGTCACTTAACCACGTGTCACATTCACCTACAGAGTGGAGGTTTCGATGTCACCTCAGAGGGACGTTGTAAATATCAAATGGGGCAATGTAGACAAAGCACTTAGCGCAGTGCCAGCCCATAAGAGGTGTTAATAAGTAGGGGTCATTTTTGTTGTTGACAGTGAGTTGCTGTCCAGGCCACTTGCCTTGTTTCAGTTTCAGATTTAGAAACAACTAACATCTACTAAGCGTCTTCTCTGAACTGGGCGCCTTGACAGACACGACCTGGTTTGCACATCTGCTTGTCCGGCCCGTCTGCCTGCGTTCTGAGCTCATTTCTGGCCTTGCTGTCCTTTGTGCTGGTTTCCTTATCGGCACCTACTTCCTTCCAGCGCCCGTTGCTGGGTCTCCATCCCCCGTCCACTCTCCCTCCCTCTCTGTGGTTCTCCAGGACTCGGACAGCAGCTCAGACCTGCTGCCAGCCCCTGGGTATTCCTTGTGAGTGTCTGTCTAATTGCCGTCCCTGGCCCCACACCGGCTCCCCTGCTCTGACTCCTTCTGCTGCTTCTGGGGCCTGCTGCTGCCCTCATCCCTGAGCTGCCAAATCAGGGACCCCATCAGCCAAGCCCTGCCCCAGTTGCTTTGCTCCTTGTCTAGCATTTGTTTCCCTTCACAGTCTCTTTGGGGTCTTTTCTGTTCCCCTGTGATTCCCTCCCCTGTCCTCATCCCGTACTCCTTCTCTATTCTTCATATCTCCACTCGGTGGTTGGACTCCCCTCCTCTCTGCTCCGCTCCTGGGCCAGTCCAGGTCATACCTATACACTCTATGGAAAATGGCTCAACCCTTTGTCTACATCACTAGCAGTCACTGCTCCAAAGGAGCTTACACCAATTGCGGCTAAAGTATTAATAGAAATGGTGGCTCTGGAGCCATATTTATAACTTAACAAAGAATTCTAAGGGAGGCAAGCCTTTAACCCACAGGAGTGAGTCCCTAGTGGTAGGATATTAAGCACATAATGGGTCATGAGGATAAAATATTTAGGACAGAGCTGCCTTCTCCTCTGCTCCCCTCAGAGACCTCAGTTTGCTTCGTGTATTTGGAGGCTTTATTGCTAGGTTCAAATATATTTATAATTGTGATGTCTTCTGGATTGATGGACCTTTTATCACTATAAAGTGTCCTTTGTCTTTAGTAATAATTTTTGTCTTAAAGTCTGTTTTGTCTGATATTAGTATAGCCACTCTGGCTCTCTTCTTGTTGCTGTTTGCATTGTGTATCTTTTGCATCCTTTTGCTCTCAGCCTATGTGTGCCTTTGAATCTAAAGTGAGTCTCTTGTAGACAGCATATAGTTGGATCATGTTTTTTAATCTATTCTTCTAATCTCTTTTAATTAGAAAGATTACCTTGTTTATATTTAATGTAATTAATAAAGTAGGATTTGTGTGCTATTGTGTTATTTCTTTTCTACACAGAATGTCTTTTTTATTCCTGTATTCTTTCACTGCCGCCTTCTTTTATGTTAAATATTTTATAGTGTACCATTTTAGTTCTCTTATTTCATTTACTATATATATTTTTTTATTTTTGGTGGTCACCCTGGGGATTACCATTAATATCTCCACTTACAACAATGTTTGGAGTAATACCAACTTAATTTCAATAGTATACTGAAACATTGCTCCTGTGTTGTTCCATTCTCCCTATCCTGATGTTGTTATTGTCACAAATTGCATCTTTATACACTTTATTCCCATCAACATAGATTTATAATTATTGCTTTATGCAGTTGCCCTTTAAATCAGATAGAAAAAACAAGGAGTTACAGACAAAACATAAATTTATACTGTCTTTTGTATTAGCTATATAATTACTTTTACCAGTGCTCTTTATTTCTTGATGTTAATTCAGATTACTATCTTACGCCTTTTCATTTCAGCCTGCAGTTTTAGTCTCTCTTATAAGGAAGGCTTGTTAGAGAGACAAACTCTCTCCATTTCTGTTTATCTGGATATGTCTTAATTTATCCTTCATTTTTAAAGGATAGTTTTGCCAGGTATAGAATTTTTGGTTGACAGGTTTTTTTCTTTCAGCACGTTGTCTATTCTGCCTCACTGGCCTTCATGGTTTCTAACGTGAAATCAGCTGTTTATCTTATTAAGGATCCCTTGTATCTGTTGAATTGCTTCTCTCTTTGTGCTTTCAAAATTTTTTGTCTTTATCTTTCAACAGTTTGATTTTGATGCATCCAACTATGAATCTCTTTGAGTCTATCCTACTTGGATTTTGTTGAGCTTCTTGGATAAGTAAGTTAATAGTTTTCATCAAATTTGGGATGTTTTTGGTCATTATTTCTTTAAATATTCTTTCTGCCTCTTTCTCCCTCTTCTTTCCTTCTGGGACTCCCATTATGTGCATTTGGCATGTGTAATGGTGTCCCACAGGTTTCTGAGGCTTTGTTCATTATTATTATTTCTTTCGTGTGTGTTCCTCAGACTGGATAATCTCAATTGATGTATCTTCAAGTTCACTGATTCCTTCTTCTGCCTGCTCAAATATGCTTCAGGGCCCCACTGGCGAATTTTTCAATTCCATTATTGTACTTTTCAGCTCCAAAATTTCTATCTGGTTCCTTATTATAATTGCCTGTCTTCTCTGATTCTTTATTTGGTAAGACATTGTTCTCATACTTTCCTTTAGTTCTTCATATGGTTTCCTTTAAGTCTTTAAACATATTTAAAATGGTTTAGATTTAACGTCTCTAAAACGTCACATTGGTAGTCATCTGCCCTGTTCCCAAATCCAGTTCTGCTTGCCCTCCCTGCTTTCTTCTTCACACCCCGCACAACACAGCTAGGACTCTACTCTCATTCCATAGCTCTACCTCTGGCCTCCTCCCCAAAGTATCTCCTTTCTTCTGGGTTGTAAGAGGAAGGAGGCCCTTAGATCTGAGAAACCCTCCCCTCTACCTGAGCTTCTGGATGCCGCCGCGGGAGATGAGCTGCCCAAAGGGGTGTCCAGTTCCTTGGGGCAGTGAAGAGAGGCTAAACATCTTCAGGTAATGCTCCTTGTTCTGCCAGGAACCCAAACCTCCTGCAAAGCTTCACTCAGAAGTGATGTCAGCAGAAAGACTGCAAATCAGGGCAAATCTGAAGCTATTTTTTTAAAGGTAGTTTAAGTACTTCAAAATAATGAAATTATAGCACACATGCATACAAAAACAAGCGTTAAGTGGCCTTTTGCTGCTGGTTGTGATCAGAGCCCCCACTTGGTTCCTGGGGTTGGCCCCGGGAGTACTGCCACCTCTCCTCCCTTCATCAGGGGAACAGAAAGGCTGCACAAATTCCAACCAAGTTTAGTAAAATTCCCTCCCTTCTTATCTGACAGGGGGAGGGTGGGTAAAACAGTATAGCACTTTCTAAACCTCCGCCTCCACTTCCTAACTCTGTTGATGTTTCTATTAATAGACATATTAATTACCAGCAATAGCAGTGACAAAGAGCATCATAATTCCACTTTTTACACAATTCAGTGGAGCCAATTTAATCAAAGTGCCCTACTTAGGGAGAACATTGCTGGAATTGATGGAGATTGTGAAACCATATGGCACTTGGCAGAGGACCTGAAATCAATGTGGAAACTGAGGAGCGTGAGCACAGTGTGTCACTTATCATCCTGGGGCTGGGGCTGGGGCAGGGCCAAGGACTGACCCTCTGCGGAGCTAGGACTTCATCAGGCCTTTGGCTCTGATTCAGAAGTGGTACTTGCAGGCCCTTGTCGTAGCACCAGGACACTCCTTGCCCAACAAATGAGGACTCCTAGGACCAGCAAGGCCCATGCTATCATCATGAATTATGACTAGATCCAGCTGACCTATAAAAACAAATACCACCCCGTAAACAACACTGCCATGCTAAGCAAAAGTGCCTAAAGAACATGGACAACGAGAATGACATTTTTTTTTAATTGGAAATAGTAATGGAAACACGTGGAGCTCAAAATGAATTTGGGAAATGTGACATGAACTAGGATCCACTGAGCATGCGTAGCCTCAGGTCAAGGGCAGAGTGTCAGGTGTGGCCCAACATCAGGTGCGAGGGCTCCCCTGGGCTGCTCTGCAGTGATGCTAACAGCACCATTATGTGTGCTGCTTGTTCACTCACGGTGCCCCCAGGACTCTAAGCAGCTAGACATACAGGGTGGAGCATTCATGTCTGCAGTTCGTGTTTGGTACAGTGTCTGGCAAATGATGTTTGCCTTGTTGGAGTGGTTGAGAGCGGAGCATCGTTTCTCAAGAACAAGACCCAGCCCTGGCGAGCAGCTCCACTGGAGCCCCAGATCCCGGAGGCTGGACAAAACTGGGCCCCTGTGGCCTCAGCAGACCCACAGGGCTTGCCTCGCTGGTTCAGATGAGGTGCTGCTTCCAGCTTTTAGGACAAAGTGCTGGCGTGTTCCAGCTGCTGTAATTCGATTGCCTTTCAGACAGTGTGATGCCCATCGAAGCATCCATCTGAGCGCCTCGCGGCCTCCCCAGCTGTCGCTAGTAATCCATAAGCTGCAGACAGCTCAACGGCTCAATTCGACTTGGGCTCCAGGCCTCTGTGCATAAAAGATGCTTCCCTGTGCTGTGCTCCTTCCTGGTGTGAAACCAGCCATCCTTACCCTTACCCGGCAGTCCTGCCCAGAGCTTCGCTAGCCCCAAAGGCCTGCTCGGAGTAAGAACCTGCGCATCAGTCGTGTAGGCCTGGGCAAAGCCTGCAGCTGCTTGATGCTCTGAGCCTGATTCCCAGTCTGTAAAACAGTCTCTCTGCCCTTCGCCTCGCAGCCAGTGTGAAGGTCAGACGAGAACTCTGTGGAAAGAGCTGAGTCAGCTGCAAGGCTCTAAACAAACGGTAGTTAGCACATCGTCATCCGCCTTCCCGTGCAAGAGACCAAAACAAAATAAAATAGGCAAACGTGAGAAAATCCCGTACTTCTTGGCAACTGGAGAAGCTGGGGTCACTGGTGAGAGCACTCCCATTTCCCCAGGGAGGAAGGATAAGTGACACTTGCGTTCCTTTGAGCTACAGACTTCTGCTTTGAAGTCGGAAGGGGCAGCAGCATCAGACTACGGGTTCTCGCCAGCAGGGTTCTGCTCTCATTCATTCGGTCACCTGTGCATTTACCGGCCCGTACGTAACAGACACTAGGTGGGGGTGGATGAACTCGTTGCCCAGTCAAGACTTTGGAGAGCTCCTTCCTGCTTGACCCACGTCCACACGCAGGGTGTGTAGAACACTGTCACACTGGATGATGAACGAGCTCTGGAGAGGGGTGGTGGTGACGGCTGCACACAATACTATGAATGTACTTAATGCCACTGAATCGTACATTTAAAAATGGTTACGATTGGAAATTTTACGTTATATGCATTTTACCATAATAAAATATTTAAAACGCCCACTTTCACAAACATTTATGTTCCGGGAATAAATAAAGGATTTGATTATCTTTGCTCCCCAGCAGCTGAGGCTCCAGGATGCTTAGCGCTTGTCTCAGGTAGTAGCGAGATGAGTTCGGGAAGGAGGCGAGCTCACTTACGTATAGCCCTGGGGCTTCAAGGTGCTTGGGTGGAAGAAACACCCAGAAATCCAGAAGCATAAATTAACATGCCATACAGGTGGCCCTACAACACCCCTGGCTTCCTTCCACCGAGGCCCCCACCCCACCCTGCTCCACCATGGGCCCTGCAGGGAGAGGCGCTCAGTGCCCCTGTACTTCCGCCCTGCCGGGGAACACACTTCTTCCTGTGAGTGTAGCTCCTCCACCTGTACACAAGCTTCCTGTTGTTCCTGGAATTTTGTTGCATTGACTATAGCAGGAGATACATTAATTCGCACCCAGGAATATTTGGGTTTTACAGAGATTTACCTTGCAATAAGGTACAGTAAAGATTAGAAAGTAGCACAGGAGGGTTGGCGTAGAGGTGGGGCCCCATCAGGGATGAAGGACCAACTTTGGCATAAGATCGTTCTGAGTGACTCGAGAGGGCAGGATTAGAACTGGTGATGGTGGAGCACACGGATTTCCATTTATCCCAACGGAGAAGTTTATCTCGGCACTGTCCAGCAAGGGAAAGGCTGCCTCACAGGTAGTGAGCTAGCTCCCTGACGCTCTGCCCTCAGGAATGCGAGTGAGCAACTGGGTACAGGGGCTTGCAAAGCCCCCGTCTCCACCCTAACTGAGACCTGAGCGTGGAGTGGGAGGGCACGGGGGTACAGGGAGTCAGGACGGGCTAATCTAGGAAGCCTTCCTGGCCCGGGGAATTCATTTCTCTAGTTCAATTTCCCTCCTTTAATCTTTCTCCTTCACTTTCCCCTCTGCCCTCTTTTTCCTCCGCTTCCCCTGCCATCCCTGCCTCTCCTCCTCTCTCAGCAATACCACCCCCAGTCAGGGAGTGGAACACCTGGCCTGAAAGTCTGGCAGGGGGAGATTGGTGCTTGCAGCTTCCCTGGCGCGGGGAGAGGTGCTGGATCCCGGCCAGAGCCCTGCCAGCTTCCCTATTGTGGCAAGTGAAATTACCAGCTTCACACTGCGGGGCTATTTAAATCAGCCTTTCATGTCTGATGGATTTAAAAATATGCTAGAAGTCGGCATCTTAAATACAGGAAACACAAACAAGCAGATGAAGCTGCATTTTTCCTTCCTCTGTGCCCTCCCCGCCCCCCCAGCAGCTTTCATTCATGAGGCCCCTCTCCCCTGCCCTGCCCGTTCCCCACTCTTCTGCTCTCTCTGCCCTGTTCCTGGCCCGGAGGCTGCAGCCTGAGCAGTGGCTGGGAGGGCTGGGGTCTGTGTTCCCTCCCCAACGCTGCAGAACAGTAAGCCCCCAGTGTGGGCACCTTCACACCCCATCACTCCCCACTTGGCGGACACAGCGCAGGCTGGCCTGCAGACTGGCTCACCACACTCTCTTAGGTCACACGTAGGAAGGGGACTACGGCCCAGGCAGGAGGAGAGACCCTCCCAGGGCCGACGGTCCGTGAGCAGCCAGCTAGCTCCTGGCCCACCGCCCTGGCCGTCCACGGCCGGCCCCACACAGCTTCCAAGGTCTTTCCGCTCAGGCTCTGGGAGAGGGTGCTGCCCCCAGAGCCCCACAGTTCCAGGCAAGACAACTGTGAAAGTGCCACAGCCCTGACGCAGTGGGTTCCCAGCTGCCCCCCATCACAAAGGACAGACGTGCACTAGGAGCCACGTGACCTTCCCCCACTTCCTTCCATCTAACCCGGTTTCCTCCTGCCGTAAGTGACGTCATATTCCCTCCATCCCTGACTGCTGTGCCTTCCAGGATTGAGAAGTGGCCCCGCGGCACACCCTCCACCTGTGGGCAGGCGGCCAGCTGCCCGGCCAGCACTGCAGTCGCTGAAATCAGGACAGCTGCTTTCCCTGGAAGTGGCACTACGGCCCCCTGGGGCGGCGGGGGGGGGGGGGGGGGGGGGGGGGGGGGGGGGGGGGGGGGGGGGGGGGGGGGGGGGGGGGGGGGGGGGGGGGGGGGGGGGGGGGGGGGGGGG